>JAWPHD010002215.1:0-268729 GCA_037043455.1 Cyrtodaria siliqua
GACCTGTGACTTACGACTTATGACTTACGACTTATGACTTTTGACTCATGAAGCATATCTTTTGAAGAAGAGAAATGCGGGAACTTTATTCAAGATGGAGGAATCACAGTCTACAGATTTTGAAAGGGCAAAGAACGAGGCAAGTATTTAATTATTCTATTGATTGATTGATAATTATATTACACAGCATATGAAGTAAGTTCGCGGTTTTCAAAGTGACAATAAAACAAATTCAAATCAGTAAAATGATGGATGCATGCATAGAACGAAGCAGTGAACATTGAAACATCAATCATTGACCAATTCCGTCAGAAAAAGTTATTTGTAAATTGTAAAGATTGGACTTTTCTAAAATATGTATCAAACAGTCAATGGTGAGGAAAATGGCAGTTTCTATTGCCCATGCTATGACCGTGTTAATGCTGAAGAATATTCCTATGTTGTTCTTATAAGCTCCCATGTCAAATTTGTTAAACATAAAAGCAATATTTGATAATTTGTTTCATTCATATTGTTTTGTCCCAAATTACAGATTGCTAAAAGTGAAAAAAAGACTGAAAGACACAAAGACTACAAATTACATTGTGGATTGCCAGAGAACTTCACCAGAGGTACTTTCCGATAAGTCACATCGCATAGAGGCTTGGGGATTCGGATCGTCCCCATGCTATAGAAAAGACCCAGACTGTAGTCTTTAATTGAGTTGGGAATACAGTTTTCTTCCCAAATGACATGGATGTAAAGTTGTCAAATCTGGTAATCTACTGGGTAAGTCATAGAACAATTTAAAGACATGAAAGAACACGAATTGACAGAGCTGTAACGTTCACAAAATAAAATATAGTAAAGACAAGAAACAGATGGCTGAAGAAGAAGTTCAAAATAGGAGTTTTAAGTCCGACTGTCGGTGGCAGGTTGACAGTATTTTATTCTGATAGATAATAAATAACCAAACACGTAGAAGTGAAATATATCAGATAGTCCATTTCAGCATACTCTGGAAGTATGAACTCAATAAGTTGCTATTCAATGTCAAGTTGTTCTAGGTTATCCAACAATTGAGGACTGCAATCCGTTGTAGGTTCCATGTTTCATCTGTAGCAGTGAACCATAAACTCTTATTGATAGTAACGCAAATAAAGGAAATTTTACATTTTCCTCATATAAAGAAAGTACCAGATAATCATGCTATACTCCATAAACAAAATGAAATACATGGAAATGAAAACGAAACATCGTGTTATAACAAATACCACAGCAGCTATACTTTGTTTACACATGGTGAAATTGTTGCTGCGGGAGTAAAGTTTAGCATACTTTCTGTGTCCTGGTGGAAACAGAGCTTCATTAACACAAACTATTTTCTTGAGGCATCAGTTCTAGCTATAAAGTTGATGTGGATAAAATTGAAACCAAGACAGTTGAGGTCCAGGATATTGTGGAACACAAAAATTCCAGGTGTAAAGCTACCAGTTAGGTCTGCCGAAGGAATTTGCTATTGGACCAAGAACACTTATGCATCATGAACACAAAATAGTCCAAGTACATTTTTAGGCTAGTGCATAAACTACACGTCTACGAATGGCAAGACGATTTTTATATACACCGTCCATACGACGTCCGTATGTCAAAAAAAAACACCCAAGACATCAAATAAATTAGGCTAATTTTCAGGCGCCAAATGCATCATTTCCTAATGTTGGTAATATTGGTGAATTGAGTCAAGAACAATTGAGTGATTATTTTGACTGTGTCATTTATCATTTATTATAGAAATTGGTGTACAATTCAAAATAGTTTAAGTCACTAAAACATCCATTTTACAAATAAATAAAAAGTGGCTTCAGACATGTGGGTATGAGATAGGACGAGAATATTAAGGATTAGTTGTATAACCGTTATACTTGTCTTAGTTTATAATTGTCTTAACATAGTAATTTTAGCATATGTTTACCCAAGAATACAAAAGCAACAAGTCATAAGACACAAATCACTAGTCACAAGTCATTCGTCACAAGTCAGTCATTAGTCATTAATCACAAGTCACAAGTCATTAGTCAAAAGTCACTAGTCACAAGTCATTAGTCATTAATCACAAGTCACTATTCATAAGTCACAATTCATAAGTCACAAATCATTAGTCACAAGTCATTAGTCACAAGTCATTAGTCACAAACCATTATTCACAAGTTATAAGTCACAAGTCATTAGTCAAAAGTCTATATTCATTAGTCACAAGTCATTAGTCACAAGTCATTAGTAACAACTAAACCAATGTATAAAATATTTATAGTAGAATGGTTGTGTTCAAGCTTTGCCAAAATACAGGTTGCCATAAAAAGAAATTGCTAAGTAAAATATATAGTCTTATATAGGTCAGTAGAGGGAAGGATGATTCCTAATCAAATTCGCTACAGGGATTTCAACCCACGACCTTAGGTTCCTGAGGTGAGCGCCAAACTCATCAAAATCTATATTAGTGAAATTAAAGTAGATAAAACAAGTCGAACAGGAATTGTAGCATTTAAGCAAAAACAATCATAGATATCCACAATAAGTTGATATAATAATCGAACAAGAAATGCAGCATTCAAGGACCACAGTCAACCACAAACACGCACAGAAACAAACAACAACTACAAAGATGATTAAAATGCAAAATATGACAATCGCAAACATAAAAGGGTTGACAATAGGGCTACCGCCTTGGAACGGTCAGTCGTTGTGTTTAATCCAGGTTCTAAGATCACCAAACCTCACACTTACCCTATTGTCATAAAAACACACACGGGACATTAAACGTTGTAAACAGTGTACATAAAGATATACCCGCCAGGTTAAACCCTCTAACAAACAAGGCAGCATTAATAGGCAGTATAAGTAATATAAAAAACAAAAGCATAGAAAGCTACTCAATGACTTGGCAGAAGCCAGGGCCACAAGAGAACAAACTGTTAAGGGTACAACAAGACAAGATTTGAGACAAACATCAAACTCCATCTTCCTAAGCAGATTTCGGTAGACATCATCATAGAGTCCACAATCTGTCCGGTCTTCGCACAATCAAAGAGGAAAGCATATAGTGTCGAACTGTAAAAGGGTCAAACTCTAAACAAGCAGTGTGTTGCAAAATGATAGGCTCTTTTGATAAACATTAACAAGCTTTATAAAGATTGTATGAGAGTGATTATGACTAAGGATCTTGCGAAGTTTTTAAATCACATCACCATAGAAGTCGGGTTGTGATTATCCTTGTCGCAGATTACAACAATTACAAGCATAACAAGGCATGGTATATGTCATCACAGCATAAATGGGGATGACAATAGGGCTACCACCTAGATCAGTGGCAAAGAAAGGTCATTTGGTATTGAAACCAGGTGCTACGGTGAAACAGCAGAATTATGGCCTTTTATTTATTGAAAAATGCTGTACTTTGCTTTGTTAAACTTTTACTTGAATAATTACCTAATATTTTCTGTTGTCATTACTTTTCATACTAATAGCATAGAAACAGTAGGTATAAAAGTCGAACAGGAAATCTAGGTCTATGAAAGTCATCAAACCACAATATCCCAACTTAAATGAGCTTGTTATATATATATGATTGAAAACCAACAAAAATCAATTATTAGACCTGTACAACTAACTACGGTAACGATTACGGTAAGGATTACGATAAGAAATACCGACTAAAACAGAGGGGTTTTCTCAACAGGCAATACGCCTTGAATGCTCGACCAAGCGTTTGCACATCACTATATATAGGCCAATGAAATTTATTATTGACACTACATGAACTTGTAGGGAAAAGTGGGTGGTCTGCCACTACTACAAAAAATTGACCGTCATATATAGCTAAAATGAGCTAAAATACCACAATTCAACCAAATAGCCAACCATCATTATTTTAGAATTTATTAAACTAGTTGGCATACATGATATGATGAGATGGTCTGCATAGCAATATATCATTTTTACAATCGACCAGTTATTCGCCACGCTTCCTTTTCTAAAGAAATATAAAAAGATCGGACAGGGAAAGTAGCATTCAAGGAGGACAGTCAACCACAAAACACAGAAACAAACACGCAAACAGACAAACAAAAAGGCAAAAGCAATAATAAATGCAAACGACATCACAAACACAAAAGGGTTGACAATAGGGCTACCGCCTTGGAACGGTCAGTGGCAAAGTAGGCCACTGGGGGTCTAAGCCTCACCTAATTAAGTTGATATTCGTTTTATACCATCTTTGCAAACTGGTTTAATTAACTTAATATTTTTTGCATTTTCTTGATACTTTCCTTTGAAACAATATAGCGTTTAATCTCGAATATACTTCTTTTTTCAAGTAGGTGGGAATATTTACGCTAGATTGCGCACGCATAGAAAGTGGTCATTCCGTTTCAAGGAGGTGAACGAACTGTACGCACTGCATGGAGACACGGCGCTGGCATCCGGTGCGTCTTAACAGAAAATGGATATTCCACTGCATGAAAAGACATTGACAGTAGTTATTTCTCTTTTTTTTTTTGTTATCATTAGTGTTGTTGCTGATACTATTATAGCGACGGGAAAATAATGTAAATACAATTAATTCGCCTTTTTGCCCCGCTGTTTATTCGGTTTTGCCGGTATTAAATGGACAAATCAACGAAGCGTATTTTTTCGGCGTTTATGAGTTTTAAACGCCGGTAATCCATGGCAAATTTATCATAAAGCAATAACGCGATTCGTGGATTACGCCATTTACTACCGACGTTTAAAACCGCATAAATCCCATAAAAGAATCTAAACAATTCTTTAATAAAGTAGCAATCATGTATTACGTAAAAGAAAAAACTAACCTTCAATAGTGGCGGCCTCATCCATTTCACTGATAAATTCGATTGTTCTAGTGTGCATTCAAGGCGATAAGCGCACGCGCTGCACGATCTTTCAGTTTTTCAAAACCCCAAAGAGGCTTGTATTAAAAGTCAGATATTGAAATAAAAAGTAGTACAAATTGAGTTTTCAGTACTACCATAGGTTTAAATATATTAATTGTTGCAAAATAATCAACAGTTAGGAATATGTAAAGCAATTTATTTGCACTATTCAATGTGTAAAAAGTTAATAAAAACTAAGAGAATGCCGTGACTTAAAAAAATGATCAACATTGCCGTTTGACTCTTTAAATGTATCCAGGTGCGTAACCTAGGATAGCACAAATTGCTGTCCCACAATGAATATTCTTGTAAATAATGGGTAGTTTTAGTTTCACTCATTATATTTAGATCATCTAAAATAGGAAATATCAATATTTTTCCACACCACAAAAAACACATTAATAATTGACACTTTCTCACTTGACAATTCGAGCTCCCAGTGGGATTCGAACCCGCAGGACTGAGAGGCGAGACAGTTTTAGACGCAGCGTCTTCACTATCCCGGCTATGGCGGCAATTTTAGTTTAAGACATAGGGGATAAAAGTGTATTTATCCTGTACTAAGACGGATTCAGGGATAAGGCGGACCACAGCACCCCGACCCTCTAAAATTCCACAAGTTTAACCTATGCATGCCGGATTACCTGGGGCGCGCGCCATTTCTACTGTTAGTCATCATTGAATTTAACAGAATTCACTAAACGTCATGTAGAAAAAACATTTATTTCGAAGGATCCTCCGCTTCCCCCGCCTCCACCCCTCCCACATACAAATGTTCAAACCAAAATCTTGGATCTGCATCTGATGTGTACCCTCCTCTCAAAACGTTTTTAGTGATCACTTATTCAGGCAAGCCCCTTTAAAACTCCAGCCGAGTCTGGGTGGTTGTATCGAAGACCGTATGGAGAAAATATAGTCTGAAAGGTCGATGCATATGACTGATATATTGACAGAAATATAAATCGACAGAAATATAAATAATATGTATTTTTTAATTCGATTTTTTATTAGCTTTTTTCTACACAAACCCCTCTGAGCCTACTAAAACCCAGGTTCTTTACAACTTTGAGATCAGCCCCCAACATTTTCTCGTGCTTAGAATTTAGTCTGAAGTCATAGTCGTTATCGTAGTTAGTTGTACAGGTCTATTTGTCTCTAATTCTACTGACATGGCCTTTGTGTCTTATATTTGCATAACTCGTAAGATTTTAGTGTATCTATTTAGTTTATTTATAGACTAAATAGTACCATGCAGTCAAACTTAACCCAAACAGTACCACATGCCTTTTTCAAATGATGCCCTATGGACAAATTTGGATAAAAATAAAAATGGATAAATTTGCTCCCATCCCTAATGTTTTTATGTAGCTAGTAGAGCGCCACCGGCCCTTATGAGCCTTTTGTTTATTTCTCTAAATCGAATTTCCTAATAGTAGGCTTTATCCTGTTCCTAAGGTGATCACCAGACTCAAATAATATGGGCAAGATCAGAGAAGAAAAAATATGGATTGTGGATAAACACCCAGACCCTTCCCCACATCTTGACTATTGTTTGTTTGCATTTCCTCCCAGTTTTACTCTTGGCTATCTGTTTTAGAGTTTAAACTATAGTTTTTGGACTTTAATAGATTTATTAAAAATGTATGCTTAACGCTGATTTATTTCTTCCGTTTAGTTATAGATGTCGTACGATCTGTTGAGAAATCCAGAGTGGAAATAGAGGATGCAGGATTATTCCGTAACAGCATTTGTATGGAACACGAAACAATCTGACATCAGAATTGTATTGTATAAGTACTGATTAGCTAAATAGCTAACACTGAAACACATCATTTGCATTTCAAGCGCTTTCGTATTTGCATGTCTTGTTTCTTTTATTTGTACAAGGATCCACTGTGCATGCATACCTTTCATGATTTTACCTAAATGTGTAAGGATTAGCAAATAATAACAGTACGCCTGTCTCAGCAGATCTTTCGGCATCTATAATTATACATATTAATGAGCTCCCTGTATACGTTCAAAGCGGCATCAACATATGCGGAAAGTTAAATATTTGGCTTCAGGAGGTATTAAAACTCTTTAATTTCAGCTAAACATAATTGTTTTCGGGATGCAATCCCGACTTTATGTAGTTTGTTCCAGAAATATTTGGTGGTCGGTATTTCGATAGCCATGTCGATCAGGAGGGGAGTACGTAAGTGCTTGTTTGGGTGCATACGTCTGTAAACTCGCACGTATGTATCCAAGCGCACACTTCCTGGTCGACTTGGCTACCGAAATCCCGACCACCAATTGAAATAGCTCAAAATTCATTAATTCGGGCTTGCCATAAGGAATACCAGAGCTCATGAGCTCTTATAGTGTGGATGTTCCAGATCTGGGCAATATTGTCAAGCTCTGCTTTCACCAGCCCTATGAAGCAATCGGATCCGTTTCATTAAACAGGTCGCTTTCTCGTATATCATTGAAAAAACAAATGCCCCATCGAATCTCTTGAAGCCGAAACATTTCCCACCAATGCGTCGATTAGAGATACTCTTGCCGTAAACAAGCTTCTTAGCCCAGTCAAACTATCGGTATCAAAGTATAGAAAAGAAATGGCTGAAGAAAACAAAAATGTGTGTTCTTTCTCAAACTTTCAAGGAAATATGTTTCAATAATTGAGGGATAATTATTGCTGGATGCCATTTCCAGCCATAATATTCGTCTAATGTAATCATCAATCGTCCCGTGAAGGTTAAGTCCAAGTAGTTTTAGCTTTTTGTATCCATCCACGTGCCATAGATAATGTGGACCCTTTGCATAGTATTTTCGTCTGAGTAAGAGATGTGTCTTCCTCAATTTAAGCAGATTCCGGCAGGGTCTCGGACACTCATAATTTGCAAACATCTGTCCCGTAATACATTTAGTCGTTTCCACATGGCTCGATACCCTATGCACTAACCACTGTTTTTATCCGATCAATGACAACAGTTTCCGGTGTACCCCGCACTATCTGCATCAAGATGTTAGCTCGTAGATTTGTCTGAAGATGCCGCATGCAATGTTTAATGCCGTGAACGAAAAACAACAAGAGCACAGTTTCTGAATATGAAAAGCCATCCATTATAAAAGCAATTATTCCCTGGATTCTGCTGCAAGTATCACCAGGCACGTTTATACTTGTTGAAAAACAACACTTTTTAATATAACTCGCTGGTATCAGGAGAAAGTTATGAAAACAAGTTCGGCATCTACATCAAACCATTCACGGTGTTCTCCATTTAAGATGTTCCCGCTCACCCTTTCATAAAACAAAAATCGTTAGTCATACTTCATAAGTCAAACGTCACAAGAAGTAGGTCGTAGGTCGCAGGTCATAATTCAAAAGGTACCTATAGGCTTCCTTATGTTGCTCTCCGGGACTATCAACAATGTGCATATGATGTTAAATTTGTTAATTGATAATACTAGAAAAAGGGTTGCCATTCATATTTAAACGTAGATAAAAAATATTCTCAGATCAGTAATGCAAACAATGCAAATACATGAAAATACATAGTTCAAATAATATATACAGTAACATACGATCACGTACAAAGAGTGCAGCTATAAGATACAACGATAAACAAAGTGATTTACATTCACACGGATTATATATAATAGATAAAATGCCTAAGTAATCACCTAACACTATTCTCATTGTTTCGTGTATTTCACGCTTGATTATATATAAGGCTGTAGTACAAAATAATGAGTTTAAATCGTCTACTCTGATTGCCGAGAGTGATTAATATAAGTTGCAAGAACTTGTTTCACAACCGATGTAAAAGAAATATGTTTAAACTATACAATTAAGTACATAAGATTTTGTTACATGTAAGTACTTCGAATTATTGCAGCTTTCGATGTTCTTAATTCTAAAATATGCCAACTAAAATTATGTTGACATCATGTTTCATTACCATTACCACTGCAAATGCGTTTGCAAAATATTAAATTTAACTCTGAATTACAGCTACTTGAATTTCGAACGATATTGATGTGATATGTTTCATTTTATTATAGACGGAACATCTGCAATAAATGGGTCAAACGTTGATGTTATTTATATCATTTAATACCTATTTTAAAAAGTTTATATATTTAAGCGACTTTTCAACTTTTCACTAATTATTTGATACATGTTATGTGTTATATTAGCACTTATCATGATCATGTTTTTATTTAAGTAGTGGATATCTCTCAAAAGATGTAACAATTTAGACAAAACAAAAAATATATTCTACAAACTATTGCCCGAAAAAATATATGTTAAAAAATAATTGGCCAAAACAAAATACTTATCACACAACTATTCTAAAATACAATGTATATTTAAAATAAGAAAATTAGTTAACGTAAAAATGTGAGTAATTGGGAATTTTGTTCAGTGTATGTATGTCGTGTCCTTAATGGTTTACCTTCTGTCAAGTCCTTGCTTCGTGGCTTTCTAGGATGTGTTACTTTTATATTCACATACTAATATTGCCTATTAATTCTGCCTTTTTTGCTATAGGATATAGCCTGGTGGGAAATTCTCTACTGTCACTGTCCCGTTTTATAGGGATGACAGCATGATAAGAGTGAGGTTTGGTGCACCCTGTAACCTGGTTTTAACTCCCCCACCCCTACCCCAGTGGTATCTTTTGCAACGGAACGTGAAAAAGTGGTAGCCCTATTGTCAACCGTTTTATGTTGGTGGTCTTACATACCTTGCCCTTTATTTATCGTTGTAATTGTTGCTTGTTTCGATGCATATTTTTGGTTGACTGTTGTCCTTGATTACTACTTTCTTGTTCGAGCTTTATATCTTCTTTTAAATATGACATGTTCGTGAAAGTGTCCCGTGTTTATTTACTAATATCAAAAAGATGACGTCACGAAGTACGATGTAAACACGCGATTTTTAGGTTACTCAGAGACAGGTTTCAAATTATCTACTTGTAATTCGTGTGTTTTAGGAATCATAGTGTAGAATGAGGAAAATAATTTTTAAACGTCGATATTTAAATTGTCTCGCCTCTCACAGCTGCAGGTCCGAATCCCGGGCCCACTGGAATCTCTATTTGTAAGTGAAAAAGTTTCGATTCTTACCGATAGCAAGAGTTATACAATACTGTTCCTACCCAGGAATAAGTTGTCTGTCTGCCTTCACCACTAAAACTCGGACATAGCTTAACATGTGCTGGAAAATGACGTTAAACACCAATCAAACATTTAAAAAGTATTCAAACATTCTCCTTAACATATGATAGCTTGTTTAGAAAAGTCTGGTGACAAACGAATGAGTAGTTGACTATACTCAGTTACAATGGGAAAACAATAAATGTAGGTATACAAGACGAAATGGAAATATAGCTTTCACAGAACACCTTCAAACAAAACACGCAATCAAAACAAAAAAACAATTACATCGTACCAGTTAAAAGAGAAGCAAAGTATGACGCACCACAACCATTAATGAGTTGACCATAGAGGAACGTCTTGGAACGAACGGTCAGTGGCGAAACTTGGGTTCCAACCAAGTTTCAGGGAGCACCAAATATAGATATAAAAATCGAACAGGAAAAGTAGCATTCAAGGACGACAGTCAACCACAAACACACACAGAAACAAAGAAAAACTATATATAAAAAATGAATAAAAGTCAAAATAAGACATCACAAACACAGAAGGGTTCACAGTAGGGCTACCGCCTTGGAACGGTCAGTGGCAAAAAAGGCCGCTGCGTGTTTAAGCCAAGTTCTAGGGTCCACCAAACCTCACTTTTATCCAATTAATATCATAAGCGTAAATAAGAAATCCAAACCAGGCTATATCCTCGTAAAACCTAGACAGCATTAATGGACAGCATAAGTATAATACAAAGATGATCATGTGTATATGAATATAAAATAATCCTCGAAAACCACAAGCTGGTGGCAGAAGCTGGAGCAACACGAGAATAAACCGTTAAGGGCACGCCAATAAAAGAATACACACATAAACGTTACCTATACTAATCCATCATAACTCAATTCGCGCTGACTATGGAAATCTCACATGATGGATTTGTATAAACTCTGCAATCTGTAGATATAGTAATTGTAATTATGGTTTGCACGATGAAATGTTGATACATTCACAGAAATTCAAGGAACAATAAGACAACTTGATGGATTTTCATTCACAATGATGACAAATAACATACTTTAGGACATTCCTACGTTCAAAGGAGCTAATAGGTCATCGTTTGATATATATGAATCTCTGATTGATCGTTTTAAACAGATTTTGAAAATGTTACGATTAGGAATTCTTGAAAAAAAAATCTAACTAAATTACCCGTGTCTTCGTAATCTTGATCTTCTTTCTAAATATAAAAGTAATTTAAAAACTCTTCTGCGACAAGGACTATCATAACCTGACTTCTATGGTGACGTGATTTACAAACTTCGTAAGATCCTTGGTCATGATCACTTTCATACTATATTTGTTAAACTTGTTAAAAGGTTTATCAAAAGAGGTTATGATGAACAAATATGTAATATATAGAGTCTAGTCTCAGCGAGTTGGTTACCAACTGACTTTCATACAACACCGAGATGGGCTAAGCCCATCGAGGTTTTTAAATAAGGCTATACCGAGTTGTTTCTATCTTTAGCGGGTCATCCTACATAACACATCTATTTCTCCTCTGGTTGAAAAGGGCATACTGCATAACAAATAAATTATACTGTAAATAAACATTTCTCCTCTGGCTGATGCAGTCATACTTCAAAACAAATATACTGAGAAAAACAACGTTGCTTTCTCGAAACCTACCTACCAGGCAAGAAAAAAGAAACGAAGAGTCGAGAGGAAAAAAACTACGATGGCCCATTTGGCTCACATTTATTTCACTTCTATTTCTTGACTTCCGCATTCCGCATTCCTAATTCCGCATTCCAAATTCCGCATTCCGAATTCTGCTTTCCAAATTCCGCATTCCGCATTGCGAATTCCGCATTTAGAAGTAGGTAGTAAGATAATAATAATAATATATTTTATAGGCATAAATGACCAGTCAAAATGATAAGAAAAAGAGTTATTGTTTATTGTTTGCTAGAGTTAGACCATAATAATAATAATAATAATAATAATAATAATAATTTATGCGTGCATTTTCATGTGTGTGTGTTGTGAAATCACAGTGTTACTGTTAAAGATGCAATTACTTCTCACATTTTATATTTAATAATCATGTAATATAAATGTGTATGTATAAAAGTGTATGAATATTGCCATTGACCACGATTGTTGTATTTTTATATAAACCACATATTTTAAATTAAATTCCCTATAACCTGAGTATCCGTGTATCCTTTGTATAAATACACCATAAACGTATATACTATTATACCCTATAAATATACACACGAACTCCTACTAGAGTATCTGTTGAACTGGGTTTTTAGGGCGCACCAACACATAAAAGGTTATATGGCGCCTAACAGGGATGAACATGCCAGGCTCATCCTCCATTTACATCAAGATATAATATGGAGAATGGGCCTCGAACTTTCTAATCTGCAGAACTGCAGAAGTGCTGCAAATTATATAGTAAACACTCCATTTACGATGGAGCCACGTTTCCACGTTTGCATACGCGGTGTCATGATGAAGACCTTGAATGAGCATGATAAAAAATGACAAAATGTACATGAAGTGGGGTCCTACCCCTCTGCTTCTAGCGGGATTTGCAGTGGTTGTATTCTATCCACGGGGTGAGTATCTGTTAATCATTTGTATATACTCACTATAAACTTCAATATAAAATATAAGATTTTCAAAAATACTCTTATTTAGTATTAGTGCAAACATGAAAATAAAAAACATTATTATGGAATTCGGAATTCGGAATCCGGAGTGCGGAATGCGGAATTCGGAATTCAGAAGTAAAGAGATATTTTATTGTTATGTGTGTGGGTGGTGTATATCACTAGCGGATCCAGGTTGGAGTATAAATTCAGAGTAGATCACTAGCGGGTCAGAGGGAAGCCCGTGCGAAGGGCCGGACTGAGATTTTATAAATTGCATAAAATATTAAGGTTTGTAAAGTTTGGACCGCCTCTGGACCTCCCCCTGGACACCCCTAGATACACCATCCTGAAATAAAATCAAAAAGAAATGTGTGTTGTAGTTTTCTTGTTATTGTGAAAACTTTTGCTCCCTCTCGAGGTAAAACCCTGGATCCGCGTATTAACTTTCGGATATAAGATTAGTTTATTCGTACCAGTTAGATTTTAAGAGAGCAGGCGCGTAGCTGGGCTTACGCACCTACGCACGTGCGTACAATTATTTGTCAATGTCTGAAAAAAAATCGAAAAACAAGAGGGCCATGATGGCCCTATATCGCTCACCTGAGTAAATCTGTACCAATATAAGATGGCCCTAAAGCGATCACCTGAGTACTGGCACATTATCGAACTTCTTCGAAATCTTATAGTCATATACAATCTGTGCAAGTTTGGTTAAGATTGTTCAAGAAATGTTGGCTCTGTTGTGTATAACAACATTGATATAGACAGTTTAACACCCTGACAAAGTTTGGTAAAGATCAAATACAAAATGAAGGTGCTAGAGAGTAACGCCTCGGGCAGAGCCAAATGTGACCCCAGAGCTACATGTAATATATGAGAGCTGTGTGCTTTCTGGTTTTAGAAAAGAAAACTTTTTAAGTTTTTCCCTATACAAGTCTATGTAAAACGTGACCCCTGGGGCGGGGCCAAATGTGAACCCAGGGTCACCATTTGAACAAACTTGCAAAATTCCTAAATTACATAAAAATCCATATAAGGCTCGCTTTATTTCGAATTCTAGTGCCTGCACCACGACAAACATCTCCAAACTTTTAACTTCTTGTCTTACTGCCGTTAAATATCACGTTAAACTATATTGTGATAAAACTTATGAAAACTCTGGGATTAATTTATTTTGGTCTATAAAAAATTCAGGAGACGTTCTTGATAAAATTTTCAAGAAAGGTTAAGTTTCATCAATAAGCACTTATGACTTCTCAACAAAGCTAATTATCTGATAATAACGCTTCTTTTCTTGATTTGGATCTCTCGATTGAAAATGGTAACATAATTAGCAAAATCTATGACAAGAGAGATGATTTTAATTTTGACATTGTTAATTATCCCCACTTGGATGGGGATGTTCCCCGAGCAACTTCTTATGGGGTATATGTGTCTCAACTTATTCGTTTTTCTAGAGCTTGTACTCGAGTTGAGGACTTTAATATCGTAATCTTTGTATAACTAAGAAGTTACTCAATTAGGGTTACCGTTACCATAAACTTCGTAAAACCTTTGCAAAAATTTATAATCGTAACCCTGATCTTCTTTCCAAATATAAAAGTAATTTAAGGACTCTTCTGCGTAAAGGACTATCACAACCTGACTTCTATGGTGATGTGATTTATAAACTTCGTAAGATTCTGGGTCATGATCACTTTCATACTATCTTTGTTAAACTTGTTAAAAAGTTTATCAAAAGAGGTTATGACCCTATCATTTTGCAACGTACTGCATGCTTGGTGGTGGACCCTTTTACAGTTCGCCACTATGCTTTCCTCTTTATTGTACGATGACCGGACAGGCTGTGGACCCTATGATGACGCCTACCTAAGCCCATTGGGACGGTGGCGTTTGATATTTGTCCATGATCTTTCTTGTCGTGCCCTTAATGGTTTATTCTCTTACTACTCTGGCTTCTGCAAAGTCAATGAGTACCTTTATTGTGGCTTTCTAGGCTATTGTTTTTTTGTATTATATTTACACGAGCATATTTGTGTTTTACTTATATTGCCTATTGATGCTGCCATGTTGGTTAGAGATTAGATCATAGCCCTATTGTCAACCCTTTTGTGTTTGTGATGTCGTTTGCATTTATTATTGCTTTTGCCTTATTTGTCTGTTTGCGTGTTTGTTTCTGTGTGTTGTGGTTCACTGTCCTCCTTGAATGCTACTTTCCCTGTCCGATCTTTTTTAGATTTCTTGGTAAAGGACCATAAGTGTATAGTAAATGCAAAATATTAAACCTCTGGCTCTTGTAGTTCCAGAGAAGAAGACTTTAATGTAAAACTGTGACCCACGGAGTGGGGTCAAATTGTACCCAAGGATCACCATTTGAACAAACTTGGAAGAGAACCATAAGCTTATTGCATATGCAAAATATTAAACCTCTGGCACTTGCAGTTCCAGAGAAGAAGATTTTTTTCAGTTTTTCCCTATACAAGCCTATGTAAAACTGTGACCCCCGGGGCGTGGCCAAATGTGACCCCTGGGTCACCATTTGAACCAAATTGGTAGAGGACCATGAGCTTATAGCAAATGCAAAATATTAAACCTCTGGCTCTTGCAGTTTCAGAGAAGAAGATTTTTTAAGTTTTTCCCTATACATGTCTACGTAAAGCATGTGACTCTAGGGGCGGGGCCAATGTGTTCCAAGGGTCACCATTTCAACAAACTTGGTAAAGGATCATAAGCTTATAGTAAATGCAAAATATCAAACCTCTGGCTCTTCTCGTTTCCGAGAAGATTTTCTTTTTTTTCCTATATAAGTCTATGTAAAACTGTGACCACCGTGGAGGGGACAAATTTGATCCCAGGTTCACCATTTGAACAAATTAAGTAGAGGACCATAAGCTGATGCTACATGTAATACATGAGAGCTCCGTGCCATGTGGTTGCAGAGAAGAAGAGTTTTTTCAGTGTTTCCCTATACAAGCCTATGTAAAACTGTGACCCCAGGGGCGGGGCCAAATGTGACCCCTGGGTCACCATTTGAACAAACTTGGTAGAGGACACATAAGCTTATAGAAAATGCAAAATATTAAACCTCTGGTTCTTGCAGTTTCAGAGAAGAAGATTTTTTAAGTGTTTCCCTATACATGTCTATGTAAAACATGTGACTCTTGGGGCGGGGCCAAATGTGACCCGAGGGTCACCATTTGAACACAATTGGTAAAGGACCATAAGCTTATAGTAAATGCAAAATATCAAACCTCTGGCTCTTGTAGTTTCCGTGTAGAAGATTTTTTCCCCCCTATATAAGTCTATGTAAAAACCGGGGAGGGGACAAATTTGACCCCAGGGTGACCATTTGAACAAACGTAGTAAAGGACCATAAGCTGATGCTACATGTAATACGTGAGACCTCTGTGCCTTGTGGTTTCAGAGAAGAAGATTTTTTAAAGTTTTTCCCTATATGTCTATATGAAAAACAGGCAAAATTTCAATATACAAAATTTGGACCCCCGGGGCATGGCCATTTTTGAACCCAGGGACTTTATTTAAACAAATATGATAGTCTAGGCATTGACAATCATTTTAAAAGAAAGAAGTCGTTTGAAGCAAAAGTTAACGACGGACGGACGACGGACGATGGAAGGACGGACGACTGACGAAGAGTGATCCCAATAGCTCACCTGTGAGCCTTCGGCTCAGGTGAGCTAAAAAATGCAAAAAAAACGCAGTAAAAACTGAAGGGGATGGGGTGGGAGGAGTGAGTTGTATTAAAGTTCCGTATGCCGTACCTGATTTAATTTTGTCTTCTGATTTCAATGTGTATTAAAATAGCAGTCAAATTAACCCTAATAAACGCCAAAACTCACCTATGATCGTTGGAAAAAAAAATATCACGGGGGAGCATGCCCCCGGACCTCCCTAGCGGAGGTGCGTAACAAATATGTTGGACCCAACTACCCGACTGGAGAGGGTAATGTCATCGCCTCATAGACAATGAAAAAGGCAACACACACAAAAAATGACGTTTTTTTTTCATGTTTGCATCAGTAGTATTAAAGCGTATTTTTGACAATCTTATGTTTTATATTAAAGTTTATAGTGTGCCAAGGATCAACAGATACTCAAGTTGGAGTTTGTGTATATTTATGGGATATAATAGTATATACGCTTACAAAGGATCAACAGGGATATTCAGATTTTATCACATAACTTACGGTGTGGGAGTGGAATAACACCATTCTATATTTTTGATATACTACTAGTTACATAAGCATGCAAATAAGCCTAGTATGCGCTGTCAACAAATATCGATAATGACTATGATCCAATTCCCACTGTTTATGTCGGTTTCGGACAGACAAAAGGCAATAAAAGTCGATATGTGTGTTATGTGATAAATAGAATATAACATTCGTTCTTATTCATTATTGAATTTATTAAACGCGTTAGCAAAAATGATATTATGCTCGGCAAGAGCCTCGCATTATATCATTTTGCCAACTCGTTTAATAAATGCAATAATGAAAGTAAGTAAGTAAGATCCTCCATATATAGAATTTAATTTAAGGTTATGAATTTTAGATTATAAAAAATACAACATTCGTGGTCACTGGCAATATTCGTGCATCTTTATATTACACGATTATTAAATATAAAATGTGAGAAGTAACTGCATCTTTAACACTGTGATTTCGCAAAGCGCATACATGCACGTGCAGGCAGTAGTAGTAGTAGTAGTAGTAGTAGTAGTAAAAGTAGTAGTAGTAGTAGTAGTAGTAGTAGAAGTAGTAGTTGTATATATAGCAGAAGTAGTAGTCTTTTACTCGTACTACTGGCTTACTACCTACTTATAAATGCGGAATTCGGAATGCAGATTGTGGAGTTCGGAAGTCAAGAGACAGAGGTGAAGTGAATGTGAGCCAAATGGGCCATCATAAAAAACAGCTGTATTTTTCATCATTATTTGGACGTTTTTCAACGGAAACCATAAACAAACAACAAAACAAGTTATAATGATACTCATTTAGTAAGAATTTTGTTTATTCCTATAAGGAATTGATGTACTTGATCAAGTTGTTCATTTCCCTAGTCATTTTATAACTTGTTTTGCGTTGTCGTCGACGTGGAAATACGTTTTCGATGGTTTCCATATGAATGTCAAAAATTGTTTGGCCCAGACATTCAAAAACTTACCAACCCAATGACTCTAAACATAGAAAAAGAACTTGTATGGTTCTGTCCTTACTCTAACTCGGACGTTATAGTATGGTAAAGATCCGCCCCTTTGTCGTTATGCAATTACAATATTTAATGCTTTATATGCATTCATCAAAGGCAATACCACCGACCATACTACTGTAAACGGACGAGGAAAAACTAGTACACTCAGCGGGGTTTGAACTCAGAACGATTGCATGTGAAGCGATACCTGCCGCTATCGCTCTTCGGCGAGACAGTAGTAACGCGCGTACAAACAATGCTATGATATTGTGCACTATTGTAAGTGTTATGTGCGTAATATTGTTAGTTTGCGTACATGTGTCTGCCATGTACATAATTATGTCAATGTTTGTGTGTGTGTGCGCGCGCGTGTGTGTGTGTGTGTGTGCGTGTGTGTGTGCGTGTGTGATAGTCTGCGTGTGCCAGTCTGTGTGTGTATGGCTAGAGGTTATAATACCAATAGGTTAGAACATGTCAGATATATTACATTGTGTTCCCATGCTTTCCTGATAGCCTTATATGGTAAAATAAGCATATTTCGCATTTTTTCATTCCAATTTTCGTCCAGGTTCATTCCATATTTTATCCTATACTCAGTACATGTGCCACAGACCTAAACTATGGAATGGGAACTTTAGACTAGAATGGAATGGAATGCGATTGGAATCAAAGGCTCATTCCATTCTAATTCCATTCCATCCCAGGTTTTAGACTATGCCGATTATACATGGTGCATTTAAACCGTACGTTTTTTACCTTGACACCGGTAACGCAATTTCTCAAATAATTCGCTGAAAACAGTTAATTGTTGTTGCAATTGTATATGTATGTATCGAGTAAATGACTACATACAAATAACACATTTATAACTCAAGTCAAATGTCTATAAATGCCGAAGATACAACAAAGTTAGTATCACATTTGTGAAAGTTTATTTTTGTCCGCCATGTTTGAACCAGAGCAACCATCCCCTTGCCGTGGGTTGAACTATAGTAGACTGATGGCGTCATTCTGGTTAAACCATTGCGTATTCGATCTGACCATAGTTAAACTACGGCTACTATGATTCGTGATCGAAGTCACTCTATATAACTTACATATTTTAAGAATCCAAACTCTTTCGACACAGTATAAACGATTTAAACCAGCCGGACCAAACCCCGAAACTGGAGCGTCGAGTTAAGAGTTACCAACTCGTAATTAATGTTACGCATATTAGAGCAAGAATACTTTTAAAACCCGTTAATAAACCTTTACTTTTAATCGTCACAGTGTTATCTATAACCGGAACACCTTAACACCTACATAGAGTTTTGATACACAGTTTGGTAGTGCAATTTTGCCGTTATTTGGCGGGTTAAATTCTTTAAGCATCAAAGATCGATTATTGTCCATTTGCACATGTGTATGACTTAACAGAGATATATAATTTACACGTTGTACGTATTGACTCTCTAACTAAGTTTTAAAGATTCAGCAAGTTCACAGACAGTCTTCATCATCAGAAAATACAGATTTAGCTGATAAAATGGAATTCAATATTTGCAAAGTTATGATCCCTAAAGTAGACACGAGGGATATTCCAGTTCACAGAACGTCTTAATCACTCCAACAAGAGATTAGATGTTTTGAAATGTTAACAGTTATTATTTTCCATATTTAGCCAAGATAAGAGCCATATCAAAGATCGTCTCCGGCTCAAGGCCATCAAAATAATATAATTTACGCAATACTGATGTAAATACATGTTTTACAAGGTAAGTAAAAAGAATGGTAAAAATTGTCCTAAAGAAATCACAACACCCAAACGCAATGGCACCGTAGAACCGCACTGTACCACAAACAAAGAGCAAATTAACTATACAATGAAAAAAGACAATACACAACAAAAGGAGTGGTGAAGACAGGGTTACCGACTTGGAACGGTCATTAGGCAATATGGCCCACTGGTTAGCTTTAATCGATTTTAAGTGTACAGCCTCGCTATTGTCCTGTCTTCTGCGCTCAGTTGACAAGGCAGTGTAAGTAAAATACATCCCGTCAAAAGGAAATCTCTAACAATAAAGTCCATATCCAGAGCAATGAGGAAACGATTTTGTGAAGATACAGAAAAAACATAATTAGAATAATATGTACTGAACAAACACAGCAGCTGCTTTAGAGGACAACCAGAAAACTCGAGGGACGAATGGTTTATGTACAAACCTCCCTTTTCAGGAATTCAGAAGTTGCAATCATGGAGTCCCACAAGGTTGTCCGGTCATCGCACAGGAGAAAAATGAAGCGTAGTGACTGACTGTAGTGTTGTCAATCAAGAAAAATAAAGTGCGCTGTAATACTAAAGGGTCGTATCCTTGTTTGACGAATTTCCTTATTAATTTTGTAAAGTGGTCAGGAAATCCATCAGACCCCTGTAATTTCCGAAGTTCATAGATCACATTTCCATAGATTCTCCGCACGGTTGTGATATTCCTAGTCGCAGAAATATTTTTATGTTGAATTTGTACTTTTCCAGCAGGTTTTCGTTGCGGCGATAGAACTTTGAAAACGATTTACACAGTTTATGATAATGAAAACCATTCTGAAAAAGTTAAATTGTAATAACTTGATTTCGATAATTGAAACCCCTTAAATGTGTTTGTTCTCAGATCTGCCTCTGTCCACTCTACCAAAATAATCATCTAAGTGTTAAAGCTGAGTTCGAATACAAATTACATACAGATGGACGAACGGACAGACGTACGAATTGAAACAGACAATCAGAAAGGGACGTGCGTACACGCTGAAATATAGTGCTTATAGGACTGTCACAAGGATAGAAAAAATGGCATACAAAGTAACGGACAGAAAAAGCAGACGAATTTATAGAACATTAATGTTGAATAAACAGTCTAATTTATGAGAAAAATAAATTGTTCATTGGTAAATAGAAACGGATAAAAGCACAAGAAGGTGACGGGCATACGGGCAAATAGATATGTAAAAAATAACATACTGACACAGCAACTGACAGACTGACAGACAAACGCACTGACAAATAACAAAATGTGTGTATACGGATATCTGAAATACTTCTAACTTGATATGATGAAAAAGTCCCTACACGGCTTTTGCGTATAACAGCGACCACATTGCATCGTTTGTAAGAATAAATCATGAATGGAACATAATGAGAAAACGTTTAACTTTATTGTCTTGGTTAACTTCCTTATTTGCAATGTCTTGATTGTGAAATCTCGAAATACTCTACCTGACACGCACTCTAGCTATACTCTAGGTAGTTCTTGGCTTATGCCATTAGAGTAAAGGCATTTATTCCCTGAATCACGTCAAATGATATCGAATGATTCAATAGAATATGTTTAGAACATAATTTGAAAATCGAAAGTACTTTCCTAGTTGCGTTGTGACATATGTGTATTAAATCAGGTGCTAGTGGACACAAGAAGTATTGCACCTATAGAACCTCTCATGAACAGACTCAATAAAGAAAGATACAAATATCGGACAGGGAAAGCAGCATTCAAGGACGACAGTCAACCACAAAACACAAAAACAAACACGCAAACAGACAAACGAGAAGGCAAAATAAATAAAAAATGCAAACGACGTCACAAACACAAAGGGGTCGACAATAGGGGTACCGCCTTGGAACGGTCTGGGGCAACAAAGGCCACTGGGGGTTTAAACCGGTTCTAGGGTGCACCAAACCTCACACTTACCCTACTGTCATCCCATTAAAACAGGACAGTGTAAATAAAGAAATCCCCGCCATGATCTAATCTCTAACCAACAAGGCAGCATTAATAGGCAATATAAGTAAAACAGAAATATACTCGTGTAAATATAATACAAAAAACAATAGCCTAGAAAGCCACAATGAAGGTAGTCAATGACTTGGCAGAAGCCAGAGCAACAAGAGAATAAACCATTAAGGGCACGACAAGAAAGATCATGTACAAACATCAAACGCCACCGTCCCATTGGGCTTTAGGTAGGCGTCATGATTGGGTCCACAGCCTGTCCGGTCATCGTACAATTAAAGAGGCAAGCATAGTGGCGAACTGTACTGGCAAGCATGCAGTACGTTGCAAAATGATAGGGTCATAACCTCTTTTTAACAAGTTTAACAAAGATAGTATGAAAGTTATCATGACCAAGAATCTTACGAAGAAAGATAAAAATATTGGACAGGGAAAGTAGTATTCAAGGAGGACAGTCAACCACAAAACACAGAAACAAACATGCAAACAGACAAACAAGAAGGCAAAAGTAATAATAAAAGTAAACGACATCACAAACACAAAAGGGTTGACAACAGGGCTACCACCTTGGAACGGTCAGTGGCAAAGTAGGCCACTGGGGGTTTAAACCGGTTCTAGGGTGCACCAAACCTCACATCTACCCTACTGTCATCCCATTAAAACAGGACAGTGTAAATAAAGAAATCCCCGCTATAAGTTCATAAATCACATCACCATAGAAGTCAGGTTGTGATAGTCCTTGTCGCAGAAGAGTCCTTAAATTACTATTATATTTGGAAAGAAGATCAGGGTTACGATAATAAAATTATGCAAGGTTTTACGATGTTTATGGTAAAGGTAACCCTGGTTGAGTAGCTTTTTAGTTATACAAAGATTACGAATATTAAAGTCCTCAACCGAGTCTGCTGCTTATCTCACGTTTTTTTTCAGTATTTAATGTATATCACGACATATACTGAAAGGAAAATGAAACGCAGGGTGCGTATTTCCGCTATATATTGTATGTTTAATATGCTACTGCTTATCGAATGGTACAAGGCGACATTAGGCCTGTCCTTTTAGAAAGAAGGTTTAAACAGCACTGAACACACCAATGGTTACCCCTTTAAAGTTTCATTATCGTCAGAATGCGCATTTGGCTCAAGTAGGTGAGCAAACTTAGGCTTTAAATGTTGCAATCACTTAACATTAAATACAGTACTGAACTGGCTCAATTTTTCAAAGAGGAACTTCAGCATTTATGAATTTCTTGTTACAGCGTGTACTGTGATTAAAACGTCTACAACATCACAGTTGTGTCCTTTCTCTAACTAACTGCACTTTTTTTTTTTACAAAACATCTTTGGATTTCCTTGGAATATATATGGAATTAAGTGTGCAGTATATGCAATATATAGCGGAAATACGCACTCTGCGTTTCTTTTTCCTTTCAGTATAATTAAGATAAACGTTGCTGTAGAAAAACCTTATGAGTATTCCTGATAAGACAAAACACACCTCATATAAACACACCTCATATAAACACACCTCATATAAACAACCTCATATAAACACACACCTCATATAAACACACCTCATATAAACACACACCTCATATAAATACACCTCATATAAACACACCTCATATAAACACAATATAAACACACCTCATATAAACACACCTCATATAAATACACCCCATATAAACACACCTCATATAAACACACCTCATATAAATTCGCTTATAATGATATCAATTAGCAAATGAAATAAGATTATACATTGCACGGTGTACAATAGGACTGAACAAATGCACGGTGTATAAACACATCATCGGGCTAGTACATTTAAATTTAGCTTGAAACAATCAACTAGAACTTCGTTTTAGAGGAACATAGGCTTGAACATGTTGTCTTATGTTAGATGAAGTATAAACATTACACCCATTATTCTGTAAGTTGTATGCCTATTTTAGCTCAAGGAGGTGAGCAAACTTAGGATGTAAAATTGTGCAATCTCTTTACATTCAATACAGTACTGAAATGGCTCAATTTTTAAAGCCGATATTCAACATTTATTTGTGTTGCGTGTTACAAAGTGTACTGTGATTAAATAGTATACAAAGCACATATTTGTCCTTCCTCTAACTAGCTGAAACATTTATTTTTTTAAGCTCAACTTGGGATTCTATGGAATACTACAGGGCATTAAGTGTGCAGTATATAATTTAAATAGCGAAAATTCCAGCGTTGCGTTTCTTTTATCCTTTAGTATATTATATTCTAGTAATAACAGCAAATATATCTGCGTCGTCATATAAACACTAATGCTAACGGATAGTACAACCTGGTACGATTAAGCCGCCCGTACTGTTGAATGTTTTAAAGATATCCTAATGTGTTTTTGACGACCAATATAGTTAGGTCGCCTGGCACTTTATTCGTTAATAAGTAAAGGAAAATAACAACTAAATCAAAATAAGAATAAAAGGTTTGCTAACGCGTATCGTCTGTTGCATTGTTAGCATTGCTCCTGTTTAATAAATGCCTTAGTTTGAAGATTGATGGAAAAAATATATTAATTAATTTAAACAAAATAAGGTTAAATAAAAAAATAAAAGATTAAGGAAATTATAATTACTGCCCATCTAGGATGTAGAATAAATAACGGGTGAATAAACATGATAAAGTTAATGAAAAGCTCATTTAAATGAAGTATTATATCGAATTTCGTTTTAAAGAAATGAACTATTAAATTGCATCGCATTTGAAAGAAAATGGAACATTTGTATTAAATAACCCTTGCATCAAATAAGCCTAGCTGCGTCATTAGATGATACGCAATTTACAGATATATGTTCGACCGTTATTGCTGCATAACGGAAAATACATTTTTGCATTTACTCACATTGTAGTTAGTATGAATGTACCCTATTCTGCCTAGTGTTAAAACGTATTTTCGTCGCGTGGCTCTGCTGCATTAAAGCCATTCGCCGGGCACATATATACTTGAATGCAGCTCACGAACAAATCCCAAGAAGTTTGCCATGAGTTATTCATGTTCATTAATACAATATTAAAAAACTTTTCTAAAATAAATAAAATGTAAATAAGCTCAATACTGCCTTAATTAGCAGGCTGAATTGAAGCCTTATATTAATGCCATCTCTCGGTATCTGGATGGCATATTGAACATTGCCAATCTTTTCTGTTCTACTATAGTTAATAGTATATATCCTAAAGAACTTTAACACACCAAAGCTAGCATTTCTGATACTATCGCTTATTTTCTAAATTTACATCTCTCTATTGAAAAAATTGAAATAATTAGTAAACAACCCTTTTGTGTTTGTGATGTCGTTTGCATTTAATATTACTTTTGCCTTCTTGTTTGTCTGTTTGCGTGTTTGTTTCTGTGTTTTGTGGTTGACTGTCCTCCTTGAATGCTACTTTCCCTGTCCGATCTTTTTATATTTCTATGACAAGAGAGATGATTTTAATGTTGATATTGTTAATTATTCTCACTTAGACATGTTAGATGGGGGTGTTCCCCAAGCTACTTCTTATGGGGTCTATGTTTCTCAACTTATTCCTTTTTCTAGAACTTGTGGTCGTGTTGAGGACTTTAATATTCGTTATATGTGTATAACTAAAAAGCTACTCCAGCAAGGCTACCGTTACCATAAACTTCGAAAACAAAATGCAATATTTTATTATCCTAAGCGTAATCTACTTTTAAAATATAAAACTAATTTAAAAACTCTCCTGCGACAAGGACTATCATAACTTGACATCTACGGTTATGTGATTTACAAACTTCGTAAGATCCATGATCACCTTCATACAATCTTTACTGAACTTGTTAACAAGTTTATCAAAATAAGTTATGACGCTATCAGTTTGCAACGCACTGCATGTTTAGTGGTTGGCCATTTACAGTTCGCCACTATGCTTTTCTTTATGATCGTGCGATGCCCGAACATAGTGTGGACACTATAATGACACCTGCTTAAATCCTCATAGCACGGTTGCTTTTGATGGATGTCTTTAATTCTGTCTTGTCAAACACTTAACGGTTTGTTCTCTTGATGATCTGGCTTCTGCCAAGTTATCAAGTACTGGCTTTGTGGCTTTCTAGGCTATTGTTTTATTTATATTATACATGCATGATTATTGATGTGTTATACCTATATTTAAGAAACAGAACATCGTTTACTGTGAATTATCGTTTAATATATCACGGTTTGGAGTTCAATTGTAAACAATAATTTCACGAGCCCGAAGGGCGACTGAAATTATTATTTACAATTGAACGACAAACCGTGATACATTATAGATAATTCACAGTAAACGATGTTCTATTTCTATTCTAATACCCCTAAAATGTGAAAATAACGCACACATCTGAAATCTTTCGCATTGCTTTGCTTGCTCTCCTAACGTTGCATACGTTACAATGTGGAATGCGCAATGCTTATTCTCCTAACGTTGCAAAAATTACAGTCATATATCGTTCAATATAACGAGATATTTTAAAATAGGCTATATAGTGCGGGTGTATTAGAATGCTTATTAATGCTGCCTTATTTGTTAGATAATTAACCTGGGGGGGATATCTTCATTTACACCGTCCCGTTTCATTGGGATGACAATAGGGTGAGAGTGAGGTTTGGTGCACCCTAAAACCTGGTTTAAACCCTCAACGGACATTTTTGCCACTGACTGTTCCGAGGCGGAAGCCCTTTTGTTAAAACGTTCATCTTTGTAGTTGTAGTTTGTTTCTGTGCGTGTTTGTGGTTGACAGTGGTCCTTGAATGCTACATTTCCTGTTCGACCTTTTTATCTACTTATACCCTCTAACATTCCCTGTTATTCATATACAAATAAATTGAAATCCAGCAGAAAAGTATAACATTAGGCAATAGAAAGAGACTATCATTTTAACTTTTTCTAACAGTTGAAGTACACCTGTATTAATACATGTCATATTATCCAATAAATACTGAAAAGGGGATCCCTTGGTAGGAACAAACACAAACAAGAGATAAAAGTAGCAGCCTCGGTTTTATTGAGTCTGTTCATGAGAGGTAATGTAAAGTGCAAAACATCTCACGCCTCCTAGCACCGGCTTAAGCGATATTCTACTTTAAAGCCACAAAGATCGGGCTTGATAATCCCAAAGGTTTGAAGAGATGAAGGGAAATAGGAAAATATTACATAATAGTAAGTATTAGACTCTTTTATTCAATTCCCTTGTCATCAGATGACAAGATGGAGAAAAAAAGAAAGGTTGGAAGGTATTCATAACATTCTTGGCTCACATACAAAAGCAGCAAAAGCTTCCTTATCCCCACCTTTAAAAAACATCTGTATATATAATTGAACTCAAATTGGCTCAAAAACGTTAGTCTGTGCGTCGCCTGTTATTTCTACAAAGATCAAAAATAGTGTTATTCTTGTCCAAAATCTAAAACAAAAAGCATCCAGATTGTTCTATTTTTGAACGCTTTGAACTGTAGCTTTTACGGAATAGTATTACTCCATGCAAAGAACCTACTGGAAAATTTTAAACTGCAGACCAGTTTTTTAAATGTTTAAAATCTTAATGTTTCACGACTGATAGTTGTAAAAAGTTGTATGACCCAGCATAAGTAAAACAAGTCTAGTTTGTCAGTTATTTTATCGACACTTGCTTTCTATTGAACAATGTTAAAATTCAATATTCTCTCTGTGTGTGCTGCATTTTACGTGGTCCGAGTATTATCTTTCATACCCCATCCAACCCCTTCTCCAAGAAGCAAAAACGGAGTTGGCTGGGGTATGAAATAAAACCTTAATTTTGGCTTAAAGAATTTGCATATTGTAAATTTAAAACTTTTAATAGGTAATTTCAAACAGGTTATCACATTTTTTAAGTAAGAAATGTTTTTAAACATGTTTTCTTTCCGAAATATCCATTATAAAAGCCTGCTAATATAAGCTTTCCCATCGCTTAATAGAATTAAGGCGGAACCAGTAATGCGTACTTTGGGTAAGTAGGCTTAACGGTTTAACAGAATATTGAATCTTTAACGGATAACCCAAGCTGTGACTGTCATTGCAATATTTATATTTATGGTAACGCGTATGTCTGCTTTAAAAAAACTGATTTAGAGTCATAATTAGATCGTTGGACACGAAAATAATATAAATAATTCATAGAAATTGACCTTCAGCAGAGGATATGTTTAAATAATACATCTGACTGTTAAAAAACGTCGGTATTTTATTCTGAACATAAACGTTAAAACATAGTACGTTTTCCCGTGTTTGAATTTAAAAACATTGTAAAAACTTCATGTAAACACAGACATATTAATAAACAGATAGGAAACGTCATATCTTAACCAATGAAGTAACCAAAATATCACTTGTATCTTAACTTTTCCTTCTGTCTTCTCTCTCAATTATTCACTGAGTTTGTTGAGAATACATTCAACAGATTCATAGTGAATAGCAAAATCGGATTATAATAATTTATGTTTATTTTCAAAATATGAAATTGTATAAAAAGATGTGTAAAGTTAAAAATGTCAACATTTTTCGCTTTTCTCTTAAAAATCAAGGTTTTGCTCTAACTGTAAGAGAAAACAAAATACTATCATTGTGATGGATTTGGAAAGAATGAAACTTGTATCAATAAAACTCTTCATGATCATGATGATATGTGTGTTTAAAGTTGGGAAATATCTTGTGAAATTTTCGCACGTGAAATTTAGATAATGTTCGTAGTGTCCAATCTATTTGTTATTAGGTCTGTGATGTAAACAAACATAAGCAGTGTTGTTTATTTTAATTAACGAGAAAAAAAATAAATCTACCTGTCATACAGCTTGTTTACGCTGAAAAATATTTTCCTGACATTATGTTCATATAATTACAAACTGCGAACAATACACATATTTACTGCATTCTGACTGGTTAGTCATTCTTAAAAGTGTCCTGTTATTTCTCAATAACACGTCAAAATAAAATAGTTCCGATTGCGCAGGCGCAGACTAAAATGGAAGCCCAACATTTGATTTGAGCGGTGAAAGGGATCCGGGGTATGCTCGGGCTTCCAAACACTATATCAAAAGAAAAAAGATGGAACGGTTCCGGCTTCCGACCTTTCACCTGGCTACGTCCCTGATTTTCTTTCCTATTCACGATGACGTAACGATGGTTACATGACGTCACTTTTTTTAACCATAACATCACAACAAGTCAAATGTAAATAAACAGCGGATTTAAACAGATACTCAGTAAAGGTAAACATGTTATCTTATTATTACAATCGTAACGCTTGATTATGTGTACAGTATTTTAAAAAAGCTGAATCAATAAGAACAACCGATATGTTAAACCTTTTTTCGCTGGTAAAATGGTGCACTCTGACGAGTTTGGGAAGAAACCTTCTGGGATAAAAAGAGCAAAGCCTATCAGGGAAAAGGTTTTCGGTCGGGGTTTGCAGTGCCTACGCCACTAGAAACTTTTTTTTTTGGAAACGAAACGTAAAGATCTAGGCCTAGATCTACATTGTACCGTTGGGCGGAGTAGATTTCAAATTTGAAAATGTGTGATTTGGCTCATCGGTTCAACTGAAATTAATTTAATTCAGAGCTTACTGGAGCATGTGAAATAAAAATCACTGTCAGCAAAGATTATCATTGTTATGCGTTTGTAATTATAAGGATTGTTTTCATTTTTTGCGATATTATCGAAGTATAACACGTCAATGATGGGTGACACATTTTGTGACCATCATTGACGTGTTATACTTCGATACAGAGTATTAGCCAGCCAACCGTGCAGCCGTCTTTTTCACGGCCGTTTTAGAAATCGCGGCCAATATTTGAGGGAGTGGGTGGGTGGGGTAAAAAAAAATTATATACTTTTTTTTTGGCTCAACAACACTTCCAAACTCTTACTTTCTTAATATTGTTATGTTTTGTATACATTTATAGAAGAAAAATGACCTAAAATGTACTTTGTCACCTTTATCTGTAAAAATAAATTACCCCAGAGACACCCACTTGTCGCGAATTGTCGCGTGTTAGCAACGTATTTTGCACACCCTGTTTGCATAATTGCACACCCAGTTCTTGAATTTCTGCCTAATACACTGCTTCGATAACATCGCAAAAAATGAAGAACAATCCTTAATTAAATATATTTCTCTACGTAACAGATAACGGATATATCGTATAAAGGATATTCATAAATACAACAAAAGTTGCTGAGAACATTTAACAAAGCACGACATATTGCGTTCAATCAAAAACAAACTGTTGACCTTTTTTAAATTACTGGAAGCACTATTTGTTTTTGTTTATAACGAAATAATTTCGTCGAGAATAGGGCTCGCTATTGTTTCTACGACAATCATTAAACTCAAACATGCCGATTATCTCGTGAATTATTTCGTTATAAAGGAAAACAAAAGAGTTTGCACATGCTCTTTGTATACTGCTTTTTAGAACCTTAGTAGTACTAACTTGAATATGAGGTAGAACAATATTTTGTTTAAAAGGTTCATTTTTTGTTGGGGTTGGGTATTGGTTCCAAGACAAAATACTCATGTTTTACGCCATGCAACGCAGCATCTGCGCACAAATCATATTCATGATAGTCAGGTTCTTGTTCCGTGCCGCTGTAATTTGCAGGACTATAACAAGCTGGCAAGCTACTACATTCGTCGGCGACAACATTCATCGCATTGCCTCCCTCAGCTCTCCCACTGTCGCAACAGCCAGCCTTCACCATGCATGCATCTGAATTGGTCTTTCGAGGTTCAGCTTCCTTTCGCAATGTAAGCGTATGTGTATTTAAAATTTCATATTCGTTAACATCAGCCAGATCGGCTCCTATCTTTGCCTTAGGTTTCGACAACTTACGTCTTGGTAACGCAACTTTGCTTAAATTCGTATTTAAATTGTCATTTTCGTTTTCGGATTTTAGATTGTGTGATAAGGTGTGATCCTCTGGATGTCCACCTCCAATATCAATGTAAGGACACGCATCTCTATCGCCGGCAAGACTGGCATAATCCTTATTTGAACATTCACTCGTAGGGTAGTAGTCTTCAGATTCCGATTGTTGGACACGTGGACTTTTAAGGCTGTAGTAATCGTTGCTGGATGACTCACTACTCGGGTAGTATATTTCGCTCCCTCTTATAATCGTCACTCGATGTGTTGGACATATTGAATAGGAGCTGCTTCCTGCTGCAATAAAATGTATTATAATATAATATTCAATATTTAGTATTTGTATACTTAACCATAGACCTACTGTGTATTTATATCCACGAGTTAACAGAATGCCCATATGTCTTTGAAATGTGTGATATCTTACTCTGTGAGACCAAAACTGAAAGAATTAAGTTCCTTCAGAATCCGAAATTTTGTGAGACTTGGACAAGTTGGAAACAAATTGTGAAAAGGAAACACATTTTAAAACTTTTAATTGGCATTTTCTAATTTTATTAAACATATTATACAAAACCTCACTCATACCTTACTTTATAGAATCTTACTGATTTTGGAATAAATCTCCCTTAAGAAAATCTTAAAACTCACAGATTGTGGGTTCAAAAATAGTACATGTATAGAAAATACAAGCATTTAACCATGTAATAGCACGTTTAAAGTATTTTGATAGTTTCAGAGTAAACCAAAATGGTTCAAAAATATCAAAAGTTTAACTTAATTAAAAAACGTAAGTTTCATTTGGTATAAGGAATATGTACGTATTTCGAGATTCTACATACAACTATAGTTATTTATAATAAAATGCATATAGTTCTGCGTTATACCGTATGTTAATAACAGTGAATTTACCAAAATTTAGTTTCGAGCATTTTACTAATTTTAAGAAATGGCACCGGACTTTGGTTATATTAGCTTTGAATATGTGCATTCACTATATTTTTTCAAATCCACCAAACATTTCCCTTCTTGTTTGGCACGAATTAATGTTCAGAATTACATAATACAATACCTACCTTCACTTATTGGTGCATATATATGTTCAATTCCACACTATATATTCTACTTTCGCCTGCTTGGTGCATATATATGTTCAGAACCAACCGGTATTTACCATCACTGCTTGGTGCATATATATGTTCAGAACCACCTAACATTTACCTTCACTGATTGGTGCATATATATGTTCAGAACCAATCGGTATTTCCCTTCACTGCTTTGTGCATATCTATGTTTAGAACAACTCAACAATTTACCTTCACTGCTTATTGCATATATATAGTCAAAACAACCCGGTATTTACCTTCACTATTTGGTGCATATATATGTTCAGAACAACCCAGCATTTATCTTCACTGCTTGGTCCATATATGTGTTCAAAACCACGCGGTATTTACCTTCACTATTTGGTGCATATATATGTTCAGAACCATCCAACATTTACCTTCAGTGCTTGGCACATATTTATGTTCAGAACCACCCGGTATTTACCTTCACTGTTTGGTGCATATATATGTTCAGAACCAGCCGGTATGTGCCTTCACTGTTTGGTGCATATATATGTTCAGAACCACCCAACATTAACCTTCACTGCTTGATGCATTTTTATGTTCAGAACCACCCGGTATTTACCTTTACTGCTTGGTGCATATATATGTTCAGAACCACCCAACAATTACCTTCACTGCTTGGCATATATTTATGTTCAGAACCACCCGATATTTACCTTCACTGCTTGGTGCATATTTATGTTCAGAACCACCCGATATTTACCTTCACTGCTTGATGCATATATATGTTCAGAACCACCCAACAATTTACCTTCACTGCTTGGCACATTTATGTTTAGAACAACCGGGTATTTACCGTAACTGCTTGGTGCATATACATATTCAGAACCACCCAACATTTACCATCACTGCTCCATACCATCACTGCTCGATGCATATATATGTTCAGAACCACCCAACATTTACTTCACTGTTTGGCGAATATTTATGTTCAGAACCACAAAGACTTACCTTCAGTGCTTGGCACATATTTATGTTCAGAACTACCCGATATTTACCTTCACGTCTTGGTGCATAATTATATATGTTCAGAACCACCAGTATTTGCCTTCACTGCTTGGTGCATATATATGTTCAGATCGACCCACATTTACATTCACTGCTCGGCACATATTTATGTTCAGATCCACCCAGGATTCACCTTCACTGCTTAACAAATATTTATATTCAGACCAACTCAATATGTACGATCACTGTATTGTGCAAATATATGTCATATTCACCCAATATACTCAACCTTCAACTGTTTGGTCCATATATGTGTTCAGAGCAACCCAGTATTTACCTTCACTGCTTGGTGCATACAAGTATTCAGATCCGCCTAATATACTTTGATAATCCCTTGACGAACTTTCACTGGCAGGACTGTAAATACTCTCTAGCTGTGTGCTTGGGTAGAACATCCTTTTTGAACAAGTGTCGATTAATCCTTGTCTTTGAGTTGACACGTGGTTCTCGGCCATTTCGCATCCGGTTCCTGTAGTCAAAAACTGTGAGTTGAAGCTAGTTATAGCAAAATCATCTGTGTTCTCATTGTTGGCATTTCGATATGTCTAGAACAGTGCTTTTATAGTTTAACTTAGACATTTATTTCATGACATTTTGCATAAAACGTAATGTCAGGGAAACAGTAGTAAATTAAGTATAAAATACAAAAAGACTAACCAAAACGCAGTTCGTGTGTTTTTGTCATAATTTGAACTGTATTTGGCCACATTGATTTATATTGAAATAGATTATTGTACTGTTCGAGTACTATTGTGTGATCACAAGCTAACAAGTAGAATAAAACAATATATTACGGAAACATTATGTAAGCATTTTAAAGTTCAATAAACTGGCAACAAATGCATAGTGTGCATTGCACCCGAAGTGTGCAGGATGGTTGTACATTGATGTATATAAGGCTACTGATTATGCGTGGATATCTTAGACATATGGCTCGCTCAACATACTATTAGATGGCCACAGTTGTAGAAGACAGTTCACTATAATTCTAAAAATGAAATTATCAGTGAATAAAAACACTACTGTTGAATGGGCTACTGTTAAACGTTGAATGATAATCATTTAAGTTTAATATAAAATGGCATCATAATCCGAATGACCGCTATGAATGTTTTAATCTAAAACTACTGTTTAAACGGCAGTACGTTTTTCGAACATGGAAGTCACAGACTTAATAATATTGCAACAATATCAGGTTACTGTTCAATGTGTAGATGTCTGTTTCGGTTCGAAATACCATCCCACTATACACGAGATACAACACATACCAAAACAGGGGATCCCTGGAAATAACAAACATAAAAAAAGAGAAAAGTAGCAGTCGCGATTTAATTGAACGTGATCATGAGGGGAAATAAAAAGTTGAACGTCTCTCATGTCTGCTAGCACCGCCTTCAGCGGTATTCTTCTTTCACGCCAACGATAAGGATTGGTGATCACAAAAGACCGGTTTATAATAACACTACTGCTTTGTAGTCTGGGTTAAATTTTACAGCCGCCACACAGCATTAAACAAATGTTAGTGTAAATGTCAATAAACACTGAAAAGACGATCCACAGGAAGCAACAAACACAAACAAGAGAGGAAAATAGTAGTTTCGCTTTTATTAAGTATACTCATGATATGGTAACGGTGACGATGGCGACGGCGATGTTTTCACATTCTGACTGGTTCAAAATTGCATCTTTAAAGGTCTAGTCTGCCATGTATTCCCTTAATTGAGGGACAATTAACTAATTAGGAAAACCAATAAAATCATCAGTAATCCACAACTTATGTGATATTGGAAAGATATGCCTCAGCGAACATGATGTCCTTCCAGTGATAACAGAGAACATGATTTTCAACCTTTATTTGACAAGCAGTTAATACATTAACTTCATTATGGTACAGGATACAGAGTTTATTTCAAATCTTATAATTTATTGAATAACGTGTTTATGGTGAATTTAAGAACAGAATGTGACTCTGTTTACTGCATTAAAGTTTAAATTAAAAATTATTTGTACTTTATTTATTTATTAATTTTGCATTTTTTATGTAAAGAGAAAACAAAACAAAAGCTTTAATATCCCAATGTTGAAATCACTTTTATTACATGTATAAATATTAAATAAATTTAAAATAAAAGGAATATGTTCGAAAGAAAGGATTATTTATATTTGCACATTTTAGCAAAATAAAGGTGCGGAAGAAACACAGAAACACGACAATACTATCATGTCTACACAGTAGAATAGTCTTATAATTTATTGTATAAGGTATTTTATTATGTGTTTTGACTATACAAATTATTTAAAATAAATCAAAGTATATAAAAATATAAATAAAAGCTTTAATTTTTGATTGTCTTCTCATTTATTGTTTATTTAAGATTCACCAAATAATAATGATTTTTCATTTTAGGATTATGGAATGAAAATAAAAAATGGTTTTGTTAGCATAAAATGTATTTTTTATTATTTAAAGATGTTGGTTCACCAGTAAACGGCTATGACATTAAATAATTAAATATCCATTACATTGTTTATTAATGACTGTTTCTTCTAATAATTTCATAAAACACTCATTCACGGGTATGCCAACATCAATAAGTCGATATACCACACTCCATTAATTAGGGCCACCCACAGCATAATTTGTGACTCCACAAGGTTTCATTGGCCCTTATCAATGTTTTATTGGCCCTTATCAATGTTTTATTGGCCCTTATCAATGTTTTATTGACCCGTATCAATGTTTTATTGACCTGTTTTATTGGCCCTTATCAATGTTTTATTCACCCTTATTAATGCTTTATTGACCTGGTTTATTGGCCCTTATCAATTTTTTATTGGCCCTTATCAATGTTTTATTGACCCTTATCAATGTTTTATTAGCCCTTATCAATGTTTTATTGACCCTTATCAATGTTTTATTGACCTGTTTTATTGGCCCTTATCAATGTTTTATTGGTCATTATCAATGTTTTATTGAACTTATCAATGTTTTATTGATCCTTATCAATGTTTTATTGACCTGTTTTATTGGTCCTTTCAATGTTTTATTGACACTTATCAATGTTTTATTGACCTGTTTTATTGGTCCTTTCAATATTTTATTGACACTTATCAATGTTTTATTGACCTGTTTTATTGGCCCTTCTCAATGTTTTATTGGCCCTTGTCAATGTTTTATTGGCCCTTATCAATATATTATTGACCCTTATCAATGTTTTATTGACCTGTTTTATTGGCTCTTATCAATGTTATATTGGCCCTTATCAACGATTTATTGGCCCTTATCAATGTTTTATTGACCCTTGTCAATGTTTTATTAGCCCTTATCAATGTTTCATTGACCCTTATCAGGTAAAGTTATGCCACATATCTATCCCCTACTAATTGCATGCTGGGTTTGTTGTTGTGGGGGGGGGGACAATTTCTGCACATAAAGGCTAGGCACGCATTGCTGTCAGGCGGACTTTCTTGTTAAGGTGTGTCCATCATCAACGCCACTCACAGACACAGGTTGCATAACTCTATACTGCATTTTAGGAAACGTATCACCTCTTTTTTACATGTATATAGAAATGTACTTACGTTAAAACTTTGCTTTTTTACATTTTTGTAACTTCGACTTTTTTTTTCAAATTCTTTCATTTTTGCATATATATTGTGTACTATTAAGGCCATGCAAACGCATTTTAGCATGATTATGTCCCTTTAAGATGTGTCCATATGTCTTCAGTATCATCAAGGTCAATCACACACACTTGTTCCATAATGCTGTATTGTATTGTGTTGCAATACGCCCCATTTTATATTTAGAAATGTATTTACCTTAAACTTAGATAGACTAGTGTTTGACAATCACTTCTTAACCTGTACATTAAACGTTTGACATTTTAATTATGCAGCTGTGTTTGTTGACGAACTTGTATGATTACTTAGAACTACATGTTGTTGTTTTTTGTTGTTTTTTTGTTTTGTTTTTAAAATGTCAAGCTAAACAGACAAACAGCTGTTACTACATCCAAAAATAATAAATGAATCCGTGCGATACATTTGACATTATCAATGCTAAAATAGTGTACTGTTTTCATTTGACGTATAGACAAGTATTCTGTGAACATGTTTTATTCACTATCGGCCTTTGTGCCTTTGATCGTTTACCCTTTATGTTTATGGTGCACATATGTTGCTTCTGTATTTCCTTGTAAATGTTTATTTTTTATTTCTAATGCGAGCTTTTAGTTGACTGTTTTCTATGAATGCTAAATTTCCTGTTCGACTTGTATACCTAATTTTATAATTAAGACATTCATAAATGTAAAAGCCTTGTTTTTTCATTACGTGGTCCGAGTATTAACTTTTACACCACATCCAACTCCTTCTCCAAGAAGCGAAAATGGGGTTGGCTGGGGTATGGAATAAAACCTTAATTTCGGCTTAAAAGTTTGCATATTGTAAAATGAAAACATTTGTAGCATGGTGTTCTATAGTATCACGGTACTTAAATGGTTTGACGAAAAAAATAAACTGTAAACAATATTTAAAGAAAAGGGAAACTCCAATAATTTCTGTGACCCTTCTACTAAGTTGCTATGATATAAAATGTAATCGGTTTTACGTAAAACTGTCAGAATTAGATTTGAAAATAAGGGTACACTAATTGAGCTCATTAGTTTAAAAGTTCTATGGTATCAAGGTATGCACACATAGTGTATCCTGTATTTGTTAGAAACTGGCAGAAGTTTCAATGAGTGACCATTTGTAGAAACAATAATGTACAACAGACTCATCAGACTAAAACGTAATGAATTGTATAACCTTCAAGGTAATGGAAACTGTATTTATGGAGACTAGGGATGATGAATTTTAAAGATCTTAAGTAAATTGTCAACATTTTTGCAATATTTTAAAATATCCTTTTATTTATGATAAATATACTTAATTTTTTCAATTATTTTATTATATGTACCTAAAGTCATCACATCTATAAAATAATTATCACATTTTAGCAGAGATGCATAATGTTTTATAGATTGGACACTACCGTGATACCATAGAACCCCTGATATCATAGGAAGCTAGTATAAGTAATTTTAAGCAGGTTATCTCTTCTTCTTTTTTAGTAAAATAAACTTTTTTAGATGTGTTTTATTGTCAGAATATCCGTTATAAAATCCTGCTAATATCAGCTTTCCCATTCCTTAATGGAATTAAGGCAGGACCATGTAATGTAAATTTTTGAATTTAATAATGAAAGAGACTACACTTGAACGTATGATCTACCGTCATACTCTTAACATCAACGTTTTGGCTTGGTTATATATATACTAACCAAATAGCTAACGCACCAGTAAACAATACCTTTAATGTATGAACTTATTATATGCCGACTGGAATCATTGGAGGCATGTGATTTGAATGATTTTTTTAAATGTACAGTCGTTATTGACAAGATATTTGTCTCGTTCAGAATGAAATTTGTTTTGATATATTGATTGTTATTATTGAGATATTAAAGGTATTGTCTACTGGTGCGTTAGCTGTTTGGTTCAGTATATTTAGTTTCTGTATTGTTACACAACTAGACTGGCCGTCGTCCCAGTGGTTATATTTTTTTTAATATTTTGCAAACAGAATCAAAATAAAATCTTAAAATCACAAAGTTTTCTGAATATCTTTGAACCACTGATTATTATGTTTGAAGCCAATAATTCAAAAGGCACTTAATGCAGACTATTTTATTTGATGATAGCTTGAGTTGTCTCAAATAGTATAAACATTAACAAACATAAGGACTTAGCCAGTCTATTAAACTACATCCATGGATTAATTTGAAATTAAACATCTAAACTATGATAGTGTAACATTCCACGTTGCTTTGTGGCGTGTGTGTTCGATCCCACTGGGAGCTCGGCTTGTCAAGTGAAAAAATTTCGAATCTTATGGATAATGGGAGGTATACAGTAATAGGCCTAGAGCCAGGGCCCAACATTTTCGATATTGCTACCAACTCAGGTGGCAAATTCTAGCATTATTATTTGAAAAGAGCAATGTCTGTAGATGACATTTACCATGATAGCAATCTTGAACGGGTAGCTTATACAGTTTAATTCGAACAATAATAGGTATACCATTGTAGCCTTGGCATGACATTTAGGATGTTCATTTTTGCATATAATTATTTTTAGATAATTGTTAATATACTTTTAAAACATGTAATTCAGTTTGTAATTCATATTAGTTTAATACAGAATAAATACGCTTTGTTTCAGCATTGCATTCTGCTTAAAATCACTATTTTGCTTAAAATTGGAAGTCAAATTACCCCACCCACTATTGAGATATTTGTTATGCATTAAGGTTAGTATATTGTTTTACATTGTATGTATAAAATAACAAGAATCAGCAATTAACAACTATTCTGCGATGATTTAATTATAATATTATGAATTATTGAAAGTATATACTATGCAACGTTCAGGCCTTTGCTTGCATATATATGTATACTGAAAAGGGGATCCCTTGGTAGCAATAAGTTCAGCAACCATGAAAAGAGGATACACGCATCGAACAGGAAGTGTAAGTCTGCCTTAGAATAATTGCAACATCACTATTACTTAATTTTCTGATATATGCATATATTGCACAAAAGACACAAACAGTCCAAAGGATTTTAGATAAGGGAAATGTGAGTGTTTCCGATTTTTATAAGTCCATATTTAGGTTTATGCTTCATTCAATATTATCATACTCTTTATTATACCCCTGCTTTCACAAAGTGAAGTGGGGGCTATATAGGAATCACATTGTCCCCAACGTCCCGCCGCGTCGCGTCCCGTCAAGCATTTGTGTCGCGTCGTGTAACACATTTTTAATACTTGCGTATCTCAAATACTTTTGAATGGATTGTTCCCAAACTTCATATACTCATAACAACTAATGGAATTATGTCTCTCTACATCACCCATCATTGTTAGCCTAATTTATTGCAGAAATATGGCACTTTGTTTGACTTAGAATGTTCCATTTTAATATTCAAATATTTTCGAATTGATTGTTCCCAAACGTCATGTACACGTAACAACTACCTTACGTCCCGGTACATCACCCATTATTGATTGCCTAATTTATTACAGAATTATGGCCCTTTGTTTGACTAAGAATTGTCCACTCTAATATTGTATAATGACATGTTAACACGTTTTGTCTTAAACATTTTCGAATTGATTGTTCCCAAACTAAATATACACATAACAAGTGATAACCTTATATCCCTGTACATCACCCATCGTTGATTGCCTTATTTTTTGTTTTAGAATTATGGCCCTTGTTGTTTTTCTAAGGAGTATACTCGAACCGCTAATGTACTAAGAGAAGAATCTCTCAATGGCACGGTAGTATGTCTGGACGGACTGTCACGAGTTGCAACATGCCTGTAAGCCTTATATGCCCATCCCATTGCTACGTTTTGATTGGTAATATCAATTAATGGCAAAGTCTTTGGAATAATAAAAGACAATTAATAGTACTCATATCCTATCTCTTTTAAATAATAGTTAATATTATTACATAACATTACAATATGGAAGTTAAAATAACAACAGCAACAACAAAAACACGCTTACACATAAGGCTCGGTACCCAGGATATCAGGATAGTACACATACCGGTACTAACTACTACAATAATATGGTTTTCTTGATAATACTTTGTGCGAATTAAGGGTGTCCATTTGTAAAACAAACAACTGAAAATTAACAATATATGCCATATTAATGCTGAAAAGGGAGGTAGGTGCTTGAACTTCCGCCATTAAGTTTGTTGATCGTATCTTATAATTGTTTTCTCTTTGGCCGCAACTGCTTTGGTTATTCAGTAAAATTATGGATTCATTCTGAGGTTTTTTAATAAAGTATGTTTATATATATTTAAGTGTATCGTTTGCTATTGTTTCTGCGTATTGGCTTTATTGTTAAACATTTCCATTTGATGGGATATCATTTTATTTACACTGTCTTGTCAAGAAGGTTTCATAGCGAAGTTGGGTACATATAATTATCAATTTAAGTTAACCAATAGGCCGTATTGCCTACTGACCGTTCCAAGTCGTTTATCCTGTATTTACCACTTTTAATGTTTGTATATTTTCCCATTCATTGACTATTTAATTTGATTTTTAGCTCGACTATTCGAAGAATAAGAGAGCTTATGTAATCACCCCGGCGTCGGCGTCGGCGTTGGCGTCGGCGTCAGCTTCGGCGTCGGCGTCCCACATCAAGGTTTGCGTGTAAGCTGTGTTTACAAGTCTATATCTCTTACATTTCTTATCCTCGCACAACCAAATTTGTCCATTAGCTTCCTTATAGCCCATAAAATGTGTCCCATTTCACATCAAATTTTGCGTGTAAGCTGTGTTTACAAGTCTATATCTCTTACAATTCTTACCCTAGCACAACCAAATTTGGCCATTAGCTTCCTTATAGCATTATCGTAAGGGCTGCTTAAGTGATTTTGGTTCTTGTAACCCTGGGCTCCCATAGAACCCAAATTATGATAGCCCTTTAAATATGTCTGTTTCACATCAAATTTTGCGTGTAAGCTGTGTTTACAGGTCTATATCTCTTACATTTATTGTCCTAGCTGAACTAAATTTTGGAATTGGTTTCCTTATAGTATGTTGTAAAGGGTTGGATAAGTAATTTTGTCTTCTGCAAATACTGGGCTCCCATGGAACCCAAATTGTGATGGCCCATAAAATGTGCATAAAGGCAGATCTAGGTTTGCGTGTTAGCATGTATATATCTATAATTTTGGTTTGGGATTTGTTATAGCATTATGCATCTTATTACTTCACCCATATTGGGGCATGGGCTCCTTCCTCCCCCGACCCCCACCCCACACAGCCAATCCCCTCCACAGAATTTTTTTTTTTTACATATTTCTGTGTTGTTTTAGTCAATTCTTACACATATATTTTGCCCCCCCCCCTCTCCCCGCCCCCTCCACCCCACCCTTGCTTTTGTCAATTCTTACACATATATGTTGCCCCGTCCCCTCCCCCTCTCCCGCACACACCCTCCCCCCACCCCGCCTCTCAACCCCCCACACTTGAAACTTTTTTTTTTTTACATATTTCTTTGTTGTTTTAGTCAATTCTTACACATTTATGTTGCCCCCACCCCTCCCGGCCCCCTCCTCCCCCCGCCTCTCACCACCCCCCCCCCCCCCCAACCCCGCCTCCTGTTGAAACTTGTTTTTTTTTTACATATTTCGTTGTTGTTTTAGTCAATTCTTACACATATATGTTGCCCCCTCCTCTCCCCCCACAACCCACTCCGCCTCTCATCCCCACTCCCCCACCACCCCACTTGAAAATATATATATATATTTTTTATACATATTTCTTTGTTGTTTTAGTCAATTATTATACATATATGTTGCCCCCTCCCCTCCCCTCCCCCCACAACCCACTCCCGCCTCTCAGCCCCGCTCCCCCCACCCACTTGAAAATCTATATATATATATTTTTTACATATTTCTTTGTTGTTTTAGTCAATTCTTACACATATATGTTGTCCTCTCCCCTCCCATCCCCTCCGCCTCCCACAACCCACTCCCGCCTCTCGCCGCCGCTCCCCCCCCCCCACCCCACCCCACTGGATTTTTTTTTTTTTACATATTTCTGTGTTTTTTGGTCAATTCTTACACATATGTTGCTCCCTCCCCCCCCCCCCACCCTGCTTCTCTCCCCGACCCCCCCCCCCACACACACACACACGCACACACACTCGAAACTCTTTTTTTCTTCTTTTTTTTTTACATATTCTGTGTTGTTTTGGTCAATTTTTACATATAGCTATCTTGCCCCCTCCCCGCCACCCCCACCACCCCCACCCCCACCCCTAATCTATTTTTTTTATTTTGTTTTACCATATTTCTGTGTTGTTTTTGTTTTGGTCAATTCTTACACATATATGTTGCCCTCCCCACCCCCCGCCTCTACCACATCCCCACTTAAAGGGACACACGGCAATCTTGATTTTTTAAAAACTCACGGCGTCCCGTTAGTTTTTCTCTTAACTTGCATTTGTTTAATCATTAATATTAATTGTTAGAATAGTTCAAAGCAAATTATTTTTTGCATTTTACTAACTTTTTATAATATTGCACCAGTAATATATCTAAAAATTTGGTAAAATAGTGAAGAAAGTAGCTTCTTACACATATATGTTGTCCTCACCACCCCTTCTCCCCTTACCAACCACCCCCGCCTCTCTACCACCCCCATCCCGCACCCCACTCAAAACTCGGAATTTGCTATTTTTATTTATTTTTTTACATATTTCTGTGTAGTTTTGGTCAATTCTTACACATAGTTATGTTGTGCTCCTAACCCCACTCCACATTGTTGTAGCCTTGTTTTCTGATGGTATATACTAGCTATAAATGTATTATTCTCTGAAAAATCGAATAGTCGAGCTGCGCTGTTCTCCGACAGCTCTTGTTATTTATTTAGTTTGTTGTACAGTGTTAACCTACAGTGCAATTGCCTTTAAGTGATGTGGTTTATATAAGATTATGTGTCTCATGTTATGTATATATAGATGCTAACAATGCTGCTGACAAAGCTACAGTAGTCACTGTATTTTATCCAATGTTTCATGTGAATACCCAACCCATGACAATGCAGCTAACGGTCTCCTTTGTGGATTTAGTGGTGGATTTATAAAATATGCGACTTGTAAGCATCGTTAAAAAAGATATTTACTTACGATAATACCTCATCGAAAGTGCCATTCTTGATAAATATTGCTGTTCTTAAACCTAACTCTGAAGTGATTATATATAAAAAATAAAGTGTATAACTACAAGTCATAAACAAGAGTCCAAAGGGCCTCGCCTCGGTCTCGTCTCAAAGTGCTTACATGTTAAAGAAATAATTACAATAACAATTTCCTAACATAACTTTATGTAAACCTGTGACTGGGGTCAATTGTACTCCAGTATCACCATTTAAACAAACTATACCATAAGCTTATATTACATGCAAACTATTAGACACTCATGCAGATTTGGGGAGTTTTAAATGCTTTTCTTTAATGGCTTTACTCATTGTAATAGAGTGACCCACAGGGTAGGACCAAACTTGAATCAATTAGGGGTCACCACTTGAACAGACTTAATAGAGAACCATAAGCTTACGCTACATGCAAAATATTAGACGTTTATCTATGGTAGTTTAAAGATGTTTATATATAACTCTATGTAAATATGTGAACCCTGGGGAGTGGCCAAACATGACCCCAGGGTCACCATTTAGCAAATTTGGTAGAGGATTAAAAGCTTATACTGCATGCACAATATAAGACGTCTAGCTCTTGTAGTTCCAGAACATGTTTGTTTTTAAAGATTGTCCTATATAACTCTATGTAAATATGTGGCACCTGGGGTGGGGCCAGATATGACACCACGGTCACCATTGTAGCAGGCCGTAAGCGTATGCCATATGCAAAGTATTAGACCTCTAGCACTAACGGTTTTAGAGAAAACGATTTTTTAAAAAAAAACGGATTTTTATTTAAAGAGGGGATAACTCTAATAACAGGAAACAGCTACCCTATTGACACTGCTATCTTGTATTTTTTCTGTCTCTACAATGTACTGCATAATATGGTACCAGTAGGAATTTGCCACCTGAGATGATAGCGAAAAGTTGTCTAGCTCATGGTCTATCATGGTTTTACCAAGGAAATATCAGGTGATCTCCCTTTACCACTGTGGTTCTTGTATGCTACTTTTCCTGTTCGACTTTTATATCTGCTTTTGATGCATGCCAGAACCTGTTTGACCACTTCCCCTTCAACCCCCTACCACCACCCCCACAGCGGGACTTTTACCACTGGTCGTTTCAAGATGGTACTCCTGTTGTCTAACCTTTTTATCTTTTGGGGTTCGTACTTTATTTCTGTATAACAATTGATACTTTTTTGCCTTTTTTCCTAAACGTGTACTTTGGCTTACTGCGTTGTGTCGATGCTACATTTCCTGTTCCACGTTTGTATTTCCTTTAATACATTCCTGATCCTTACACAACTATGTAACACTATATGTCACTGAAAGTGATAACATATATATGAATCGGGGGATCACGTACAACTATTGTATCTTGCTCTTTATAAAGTACCAATAGCTTCTCGTTCACCAAAGGAGTTATACAGTATATTTAGCATAACAGTTGTATGAAGTCATATGTCATAAGAAAAGTGAACCTAAGTATAAATTATCACTCTCCTTTTCCCATATCACACCTGATATCATCTCGAGTATTCAATATATCAATAATCAAAGTACTGAAAGTACCGAGCAACGTAAGTCGGTCAAAGAGGATTTACTGCCTAGATCCTTTGTCATGTTACAGGGGCGTGAAAGAAGATATATTTTATAGTTTCGTTATATTTTTATGGAAATAACATTATGCCATTTATGTGAAGAAGCCTGCCAACAGTTTATTACGACAATATTATCAAATGTGGAATGTATTGTAAACTGCAAGCAATCCTTGTTGGTGCAGATGCGCGACGTTCAATGTAAGGTGAACTAAATTTCAATATAACAAATAGTGTGCGAGATACAAGAACATACAACAGAGCTACAGATGAGCTTTTTGATCAGTTGGGTATTTACTCATTGGTATATATTTAAATAGATATTTCATGATTTAAATAAAAAATAAAAAGATCACATTGTGTGACATTGTTTTGGCGTGGCATTCTACTAATATTGTATAGTTCAAATAAACTTGTTTTATAATAAGCTTTATACAAGGTGATTGGGTGGTCCTTTAACAACCCATGCATTGCTCAATTTGCATTGGTCTGCATACAAAGTTTATAAAGAGGCACATGGCACTCGTGAAATTGTTATCAAGCATTGAAATAATTATTTATCCAGTGTCACGTTAAAATGAAACCTGCTTTCATATAAATAATTTTTTGTAGATTTTTCGGTTTTTGTCGTCTTCAACAATATCTGTAAATATATTATTGGTGCAATGTAATCAACAGTTAATACTTTAGACAAATAGGTTGCTCTATATTATTCCTATAACTAGATGTATCACTGAAAGTGATAAATACCTCCCCCTCCCCCACCCCAACTCCCACTTCACAAACATGTTTTAGCAAGATTAAGGACAATATCTCTGCATGGCAATGAGTTGAGTGAACCGCACCAAATTTGTGTCATTTACACTTCATGTTTATAGATCTAGTCGGGGTTTTTTGTTGTTGTATTAAGGGAAGAGCGACTAAAAGTAGCCGACGAGCTTACCAAAGTAAGAGGGTACATCACCCGCCTACCGGCTATAAAGGAAAGCCCTGCACCTATAGACCGAAATGTTCGTGAAAGGGAGGTAACTCCATACAGAAGCGGAATATACCTATTGTTTTTACAAATATTTCTTCGACCATTCAGTTCATACAAAAGTAAAACAATATATAACAATACATATTTTAAAGTGTGTCATGAACATTTTAAGTATATATAGAAATGAAATGCAAAACAGTATAAAAACTGAGAAAAAAATCTTCAATGAATTTGATCTGAAATGCAAGGAAGGGCAATTTTTAAAGCGATTTCCAATAACCCCACCCATCGAAATAGCATAACAACTAGGTACAACAAGTTTTACTTTCGTCATTGTGGACATAATGGTGTTACTGCTACAAAACAATATAAAACCCATATTAACTACTATTATGAGTTATTGACACTGGTGACAAACAGTCATTTCTCCATATCGCAGAAAATGCATTGAGGCTAGGTACCGCCATCTTGGTTTTTCGTTCTAAATTTGCAAGTGGCTATCATTATAACAATTATTCTTTATTATTCTGCATAATTTTGAAGTGAAAAGAATCATTTATCAATTGTTAATAAATCAAAGACTCATATTAAACCAAATACTGAACGAAATTGCTAAATTTAAAGAAAAAACCTATTAGTCAAAAATGTTGAAGCACGTTTTCTAACCTCGATCGTCGTTAATTTTAGTTCATATGCCTCAATCCGAAATTGGGAATACATTAACAATCTATTTTTATTGTTTGGTACTCGGCTATACTTTAGTAATTCAGTTCACGAAAAATTGATCCACAACATAAAGTCACCGCAGAAAATGTTGCATTTAAAAGAATTAACCGAACAGTACAGAGAAAAAGCAGAATGCAGCAAATAATTATAGTAGTGCACATTATGATACACTTGATTGGTATTACTGAAATAGAAAGTCTAGACTATATTGTGACTTTACCATTAGGGTATCCTTTTGGTTTAGTTGTTTGAGGTGACTATAAACATTAATTTAAAGCGGGAAGTTATTTGATGGAAAACAACACATGAGAGATTATGCTTAACACTTAACAAACAACCAATAAATGTGTTGTACAATATTTGTTTAATTATACCGTACATGTCTGTTAATGTAACAAGTTCAAAGAGCTATTCACTTAGCCACGCCAGCCCGCGTAAAGAGAAAAGAAAATCCTAATAATTTGAGAAACATGGAAACATATACAAGATTAATGTTCGACATGGTGAGCCACACACGCACACACACTCGCACACACACACGCACTCGCACACAAACGCACACGCGCACCCCCACCCCACCCGACTACACACACACAGCTGACCCAAAACTGTTTATTGCAAAAAAAGTTTTGTTTAGATATATTTGTTAATTTATATGAAAGTTCTTTAATACGAACGAAACCACTAAGAAACAATTTTCCTATTATTGAAAATAACTGATTTAAAATTAATTCCTACCTACCTACTTTAATTTTATTGATTTATTAATTTATTAAATAAAAAACGAAATAAATATGTTTTCACTTGTACCGGGAATCGAACCCTTGATTTCGTGCATTGAAATCAAAACGTGCACCGAGGGCAGCTCTACTAACCCTTACACCACGGCGGAATGTTATATCGGTATGTTAAATGTATGTGATCATACTATATTCAGTCAGTCAACGCCAGCAGCTGATTGGTTGTCTTGTACAATACGCTGCTTTATGACGATTATGTATTGCGGGAAACCAGCATAGAAACAACCGCGACATGTACTGCACTAGTCTTGATCATCTTCGACGCTTGATTGTAAATACAAACGTTTGACTTGAAAACAAGCAAATGTCGCAGATCTAGACTAGTTCTGCACAACGCTATCTCAAACTTGTCGCTAGATGGTGCTCAACTATAATGGGGTGTCGCCATTTTGAAAATGAGGATGATGGCAATAGGCCTTGGTAGAACCTACTCCTAAAGAGGGAGAGTTGTAATTTATTTTTCATTAAACTACACACACACACACACACACACACACACACATAGTTTGAAATATGTATAGATCTATCAGATGTGATATGGAAAGTGAAGAGTTAATATAATCATCATTGATTATTGAGTACTGAAAAAGAGCATTCATTTTATTTCAGGTTTTTGTAAAGTGCGCATACCAATACAAAGTGGGCATTTTCCTCCACCGCAAACGGGTATTTCGATTCATAAAGACATTCTTAGATTATCCCTCCAAAAGTATTGGAATTGAAAGAAAGCGAACATGACCGTGAACAAATTGGAAGATCTAATCGAAATGCCGGTTGCGACAGAGGAAAAAGCTCATGGAACACAATTTGTTAAACATTAAGAAAGTAAATAAGCATAAAACACATGAAACAAGCGCTGTGTTGAAACAAGTGGCCAGATATTCAAACGTATTTTCCAAATGGGAATACAATTTAAAAGAATATTAAAAAATGGCCAGTACATTAATGACGTCAGTTAAATAAAGGGTATTGACGTCACCTTTTGTGTTTGTGATGTCTTATTTGGCCTTTTATTCATCTTTAAATGTGTTCTTTGTTTCTGTGTGTGTTTGTGCTTGACTGTCGTCCTTGAATGCTGCTTTTCCTGTTCGATTTTTATATCTATATTTACAACCGGGTTATCATCGCGCAATGGTTATCATTCGCAAATCGCGGGTGATAATTTGCGCGGGAAAATATGGATTGCACATCATGTGTCATATCAGGTGGTACAAAAACGACGTATCAGGGATAATAGCACTATAGTTTAATGACAAAGTCTATATCAAACCTGTTGCTTGTGTATACATATATGATCGTGTCTGTTGTGGAGTGACAATATTGGAGCTGCTCAGTCCCGAATCTATGGAAGCGTTTGATAGTAGGCGCTGATGTGCTGTACAGACATTTCCTCTATCTGTATTCTATTATGAAAATTCAAAACTTTTAATAGTGAGTTATTCACAGACGTAATAACGACATTCTAATTATTGTCTTGTAATATTTATTTATCTTTGTTTAATGCGTGTCGTGCTAAGATCGCTTATCCATTGAGGATTTTAAAACAAAATGGTGTCGTAGAGAATATGCGGACCCAAACTCCCTTTATATTTAAAAGGTGCAATGCTTAAAATTATAGATACCCGTATTAACTTGTATAATGCTAACTCCTCTTTATTTCCTCCGAGACCTACGTTTTCGTTTCGTAATTTAAACTAAAGAATTTCATAGTACGTGTGTTTTAGTTCCTGCTGATCAAGCAGCTAATAATGTAATTCTTGTTTGACGCCTGCATTACGCCATTGTTTTATCTCTGGAACGTGGGAGCACCAATTCGTATACTCCAGTTAATTCTACTGAGGATGATGTTGTTTCCGCACATATCACTCGGTGCACTAACTCGGATACTCCTGAGGATGATACTGTATATCACTCAGTACACTACTCTCAAGGCTGTGGTAGACTTAAAACAAAACAAACTTCCAACTATGTACTGGATTCATAAATCACAGTCTTATAAAGAAAGAACCCTTTATAAATCCCGCTTTATTTCAAATTCTAGCACCTGCACCACTACAAATATCTCCAAACTTTTAACTTCTTGTCTTACTGCAGTTAAATATTCCGTTAAACAATATTATGAAAACTCTGTGATTAATTTATTTTGGTCAATTAAACATTTTGAAGACGTTCTAAATACAATTTGCAATACACGTCAAGTCTAATCTATAAGTACTTACAATTTTTCAACATTCATACAACCTTACCACATCACCTTATCAAAGACAAACTCATTCAAAAACTTTTGCTAGAGGAAAAAACAACTACATTTTGGCCCGTATTAAAGCGTTCATTAACGGCAATTATACTATTAGGCCAAGAAGATTTTGAAACTTATTTTCCTATTAGATAATATTTTCGTCAGGTATGGAACTACCGTTTATAGACAAATTGTTGGTATCCTTATGAGTACGAATAGTGCACTTCTTGTCACAGATTTGTCCTTGTTTTGCTATGAAAGAGATTTCACATGGAGTCTTTCATCCGATACTAAGGCAGATGTAACTGAATAATATCTCTCGGTACCTGTATGACATGTTGAACATTGACAATCCTTTTTCTTTTCCGTTTTATTGAGATGACAATAGGGTATGAGTGCGGTTTGGTGTACCCTAGAACTTGTTTTAAACTCCCAGCGGACTTTGTTTTGCCACTGATCGGTCAAAATGTCTACAGTATCTAGAAGGAATCTATAATGATTATTTCATACTAACACGGAGGCATCCTAGATTTCCGCTAAAAGGCATTCGTAGTCAAAATCAATAGTATCATCAATTGTAGTTTTCAATATTGTCTAGCCGATTGTTCTATCTATACTTGAAAGTGCTAATATAACATTCATCTGCGTAAAAATAAAAAAATAACAACGCAAATCATACATCAACACTTGTGGCTAACGGCTATATTGTTTATATAGCATCAGCGTACTATTTATTATCTGTATTTGAATTGCGCATATCAAGGGGTCAGCGCAAAACTATCCTAACTACATATGAATAAAGGAGATACAATAGTTCTGCATTGAACCCTCAATATATAAAATATTAAGCTAATATATGTACATACGAGGCATGATCGCGAAGGATGACAGGATTGGCAGACTATATATTGTCTGTGTAAACATTTTAGTAGAACTTGTTCATGAAGTGTGTGCTTTTGTTTTAGCTAAAACCGTATTTGAGAGCTTAATTCGGTTTTCAGATTCTTAAAACAGGTTTTGAGATTTAAAATAGCTTTTCGATTTTTCGATCGTGCCATATGTTCTTACCAAGTGATTCCGAGATTCGCCAGATTCTAGACAGTTATGAGCAGTCATTTCCTTTTCTTCGGATTGACAACATCTGTTTTGTAATGAGAAAAGCAAATAGTTATTGCCCATAAGATGATAATCAATTCCACCATTTCTCATGTATCACATTTCAGTAATTTTAAAACTAAAATGTATTCACGATAACATATAGAATGGCTCATCTGCAAAATGATGTTGCATACGTAATAAAGTATCATATTTGATATAAAAGTAAGACATACAAATTCAATTTAATCTGCAGACAGATATTAATGACGTTCATATTTCAAATAACTTCAATTGAATATTTAACAAAACAGTATCAAAGGCTGCGTTGAGAGTTGTCAACTATTGTCAACTTGGTATTATCAAACAAATTAATACACGCCCACATTCTCAAATTCCAAGTAAAAACTCTAAAGTTGTTATATTCACAATATGGAAACTAAGTACTTACGTTTTCGCAAATCCTGTTATAACTAAGAATAGCCACATAGAAAAACAGCCTGCGGTAAAACACCCCACTGCTAACCCAGCCAGTACACCCGAGCTGACACAGTGTTCTCCTGAAATAAAAATGGTCACGCGGGTCGCATCACTTGCTATTTTCTTGTAACTGTCGGGTTTTTTTTAATTTGTGTTTTACTTAGACTGTGTTCTGTGAACACTACATTTCCTGTTCGACGTTCATACCTGCTTTTGTGATTTACCCGAACACGTTTGATCTGGTCTTTATAACCATTTTTATTACCCAAAATACTTTGTCAATCCATCTATACAGATATTGCTTTTGCAATAGGAAGAAAACATGTTATATAAGTCTATTATAACCAATTTGGCAATCGGTGTTACAAAACTGACAGAATACTTTCATACTTTTGAATATCCCGTTAACAAGGAAATAGACAGTTACGGGAATAAAACAAAAAAAAAGTCCGTAGCCTGTTCTGATATTTAACCGAATCACATTCCTTCCAAGCGGGGACTGCGGACATGCCAGCCGGAAAAATGTTGATTTCTATAGGCGATGTCATGCGTGGCTAGGGCAAAACACTATTTATACTAGTTTAAACTAAGCATACTGCTTTTTCTTTCAATCAGACATTTATTCAAACTAGCGTGTGTATATATATGACGCTATTTGAATACAGTGGTAAAACACCATGAAGATACATTTAGCAAAGAAGCGGCCTGCATAAATAATGTTGACGCGTGTATTGGAGGTGTAAATAAGCTGACAGTCTGCGTTGAGCAGTGTTTAACTTCAAGGGATATTAAAATAGCATGTGTTGGTATTTTGAGCACCCATTATCTGTTTGAAATCCATATTTTCTTGAAAGGTCGGTTCTTCAAAGCATAGTTTGTTTTGTCTCTTATTTATCAGGTTAATGTGTCTAACGTGTCTGTCGAGGTTCCGATTAAAACAATTATACCGAGGGTTGGAATTCCCTACCTGAACCGAAAACTCGTGATTAATTCGTTTTCTTGCATATCCTTGACTTCTGCACTTTGACGTAGCCATATACTAACGTTTTTCATGTTATTTACACAATGGCTTCATGCAGCTGTGTTAATATCAGCGTGCGACTTTTAACTTCCCCTATGTGTAAGATCAGGCTTTCCATCACCCATGTAAAATACGGATAACCTTTTTACATTACAGTATGTTTTAACTGAGACGCAATTAAGCTTTACCTTTTACTATTTCTCTGTCTTCTTCTGTATTGTATTCGTCAGAGTTTGTTGATGGTGTGTCTGTAAAGCAATATTTTTGTTACTAGATGTTGATCATCAAATTGTATAGCTTTTTATCACATAACGTCCCTTGTTAGCAGTGTCGAACACCCAGTTAATATTCTATTGTATGACACACGTGTAATACAACCTGGAACGATTTTGATTGGTTGAGTTAAACCTGTAACACTACGCAAGTTTATTAACTGAAACTATTTTATTTATTACAAATTCTCCCAGATCTGAGTCATAGACTTACTATTTGTGACAGCTTATGAAAATAATGCACATTATACAAAACGTTGTTATTGGTTTGTTAAAAAGTTGGCGTAAACTGCTATTTTGTAAAGAGGTAAAACACGAACTCTTTTATACGCAACGTCATGTGTGAGACGCGACGTTACGACGTCACATAGTTTATGACGTTTTGGCGCTAAAGTGTGTCTGACGTGGCGGTTCTATGTCCATCTGAATTAATTTTTACTAATTTGATTGCAATGTTATGTGATAAAAAGGATCTTAAACTCGTTCCCATTCCATATAAGATTTATGAAACTCGTTATGAATTATCATTAATTTTAACTCGCCAAAAGGCTCGTTAAAATTAAAATAATTCATAACTCGTTTCATAAATCTTATATGACATGGGAACTCGTTTAAGATCCTCTATATACTGGAATTAGCAAGGGTTATGGGTGGTATCTACGAATCATATCAGATGTGCTCATTACGTGGTCCGAGTATTAACGTTCATACCCCACCCAGCTCCTTCTCCAAGTAGCATAAAACGGAGTTGGCTGGGGTATGAAATAAAATCTTAATTTCGGCTTTAAACATTTGTACATTTTAACATTAAAACATTTAAAGGGAATGAAGCGACACAGCCAAACTGTTATTATTAAGAGTTCTGAAATACTTGAATAAGGGTGAAATAATTATCAAAATCGGATGATAAACAAAGAAGATATGATCATTTGAAGTTTCTGTTGAAACGGATATGGAAGCGGCCATTTTGAGAGCTATGACATCACGGTTCTAAATGGTTCTAAATGACCATATATGGAATATTTATAAAATGAAAATTTACTGATTTATAGGGATAAAATGACAGCAACTGTATGAAAAATATGTAATACTTAATGGTTTTAATGATTTATATCACCAGTAAAAAAAATTCATTCATTTGCAGTGATTTTCTTCGTTTTAAATGATATTGATCAATATTCCATATATGGTAATATGGAACTATGACGTCATAGTTCTAAAAATGGCGGCTCCCATATTAGTTTTAGAACAACCTTTAAATGGTCATATCTTTTTTGTTTATCATCCGATTTTGATAATTCTTTCACCTTTTTCCAAGTTTTTCAGAACTCTCAATAGTAGAGCTTGTTTGACTGTGTCGCTACATTCCTTTTAATAGGTGATTTTAAACATGTTATCGCATTTTTTCAGTAAAAACTATTTTTAAACATTTTTTATTGTCGAAATATCCGTTAAAATCTTGCTAATATAAGCTTTCCCATCGCTTAATGGAATTAAGGCGAGACCACGTAACGTTAAAACAATACAGATGTTATACTTAAACTGATACTTACGCATTAATATGAATGATACTAACGCATTAATATGAATGATACTAACGCATTAATATGAATGATACTAACGCATTAATATGAATATGAATAAGTCACGGGTGAAGCAGTTTCAATTCGACGAACGGCAAAGGAGTCGGTATATAAGCCAGAAATCGATGCTAAAACCATCACATTTTATCAAGACTTCGAATAGGCAACATCGATAATATACGGCTTCCGAATATATTTCATAAAAAAAAAAGTATTGACTGAACGGGATTTGAACCAGGGACCCTTGCTGTTTTATTTGTAACATAAAGGTTTTACCACTACACCACGCAATCCTGTTGGTATATAGTAACATTGTCTAACACTAACTAGTCATTATGTAATAACTATAGCACATACACCTGCACTAACTTATCATCCGCTAAATAAAATTTCGAGAATAAGGTTTTGAGACTAACCTTAGTTATATTGATAATGAATAGTATTACACCACGCATGGTTAATTACATGTGCGAGATGCTGGAGTATATACTGATACATCTTATGGGTTGTTCAAATATGTTGTTAATTGGATTATAATATATGTTACTAAATCTACAGTAGTCTCAAGAATAGCTCAGTGGTAAGCATGTTGAACTGTAAATTAGAAGGTCGTATGTTCTAGTCACGAAAGAGGCAAACATTTGTTTTCTTAATGTTACCTGTGTATAGATACGAAGAAGTTACTAAGCTAAAGACAAACTAAACAGACGAAAGTGATTTACATACAGGTTATGTAGCTTTAAATATGTGTCTGGTTTACTTTAATAGAATTGTAAAAAAAAAAAAAAAGGCAAAAAATACACAGCTTAATATACAAATCGCTCTCGGTGAGAGAGTTAGCTGCCGAACGGGCGATCAGCGTATCCAATCACTAATACAATACGCCGAGACGGGGAACCAACCCCGGTTTGCACTGGTGTATTTATAAGAAGTTCACTACACTGCTACTTTTTTGTGGTTTTTGAAATATCTTTAAAGAACCGTAATGTGTATAACAGTATCCAGGCAAACGGCATACCTCTGTAAATGTTTTCTGGTATCTTGTAGCTGCTATTTTTCAGTAGGTTATGACAAAACTCGGGAAATCCTAACACTTCTGGAGGCTTTACGCATATTGGTTTCGTCTGATCCACAATAGATTTACTCGTACTGTATATTTTGCATTCTGTTTGCATTCTGAAAACAACAAAGAAAATCGTGTGACCTTCCAATTCATTTACCCATAATTAATTGTCTCGGCTTTGTATTTTTATTTAGTTATATTGCAGAGCGTTCTAATTATCGATCTCATAATAAATAATTGAAATCTCGGACATTGTCGCCGTTGTACATTATAGAGCAAATACAAGTCTCGCGATATGATGAACACGTTATACACAGAAAAAAAAAATTGCTATTGTCATATCACACCCTATGTCAGGCTCTAGATGACATATCATCCAGAGATCTTTAGCTCGAAGGCTGATATGAGTCGAAGGTCAGATTTTTTCTCTCAAAACGTTGTTATCGAAGTTAAATCATTGTACTGAAAATAACTGTACTAAGAAAATCAGTGGTAGTCTATTGAAATCGGAAAAGAACTTTTGAAGTAAGGATGAGTTAAAAACAGCAATTCCACCATACTGAGCCGATGACGTCGCCGAAACAGCTCACCGAAACTTTGCATGCGATAATTTTGTTAGTGTCACCCTGCGGCTTGCTATTACTCTGCAGTATTACCCTCGCGTCAGATAGTAAGAAATTACACATTGTTGTCTATGGGGATTTACGAGGGTGCTTCAAAAAGTTCTGTCACTAGGCATATATCCTTTGAACTGGATATTACACTGAGATAAAGTAGTGTATTTATAGTACTACTAGGTTCGCACTCTTAAATTCAACAACAAAAATGAAAAAATTAGTTATTTATACCCCTGAATTACCTCCCCCTACCACACCTTTTGGATACTGGCATCTCTGAAAATGTCCTTGTTACAAAACGTTGTAAAAATTATTTGAATAAATTTATGCTTTTACATTTTCTTGTACGCCATCTGATATTATTCGTTCATAATCCATGAAAATGATTGTCGAGAATTCGGAAAGGTCTTGCTGCAAACCAGATATGAGGGAATGCATATCCCTTAATTTTAGAAGAAATAACACTGATTTTCTTCATTTTGTTTACGGAAATGTTATAATATCTTTTAAATGTCGTAATTATTCTCATAGTATTAATATGTTTTCATATTTTTTTACAAATCCTAGTCCTTCAGTGTTTAAATTTCATATTCAGCACATTATTGTAGAATTTTGTACAATGTTTAGTGAAAATATTGATCATCCAAAAACGCTATTTCAGAAGACTGCCCTTCCATTTAATGTCCATTTATCATTAAATTAATTTTACACGTTAGCTTAAAATGTTAATTTCTAAGACAATGCCTTTTCATCTACCATGCTTAAATTCTGAATCTTTTATTGCACAGATATAACTGGTAATGTATGAGAAATTTCAAAGGTCTTCGACAAGTACTTAAAGAGAAACAGGCATTTACAAAAGTAACAATTAACATACCTGAAAAGGCTCAGGACGAAAATGCCTCAGTATGTATAAGTGATGTGTATTAAATGTTCCATAACTTTTGTCACACAAAAGATACAGCATTCATTTTACCATCAATGGAATGGTATTGAAAGTTTCTTTCATTTGATACCAAATATCAACACTCATAACGAGCACGTAATTGTTAAAACGCGTTAGTGACAGAACTTATTGAATGACCCTCGTAGCATGGGCGTTTTAAATGAGGTATAAGAATGATTTATCGCTAATTTTAACTCATCATAACTTCAAACATACTTTACCGATTTTAATAAACGACCACTCATTTTCTTAGTTAAGTTATTTACAATTCAACGATATATATAATCTTCGAAGCAACTGTTTGAAAAAAAAAGTTATTTACAATTGAACAATATAACATTCATAGCAACTGTTTGAAAGAAAAAGTAGTTTTTGTTTTTTTAAAAAAATCCGGCAAATGAAATCTGTATTGAAAATAAGCCACATGTTTGCCCGAGGGGATTTGGGTATAATAAAATAAATATCACATTCATGAATGGGTGATAGTAAGCATGTTCACCCTGAGGATATTGATTATCACCCTCGGCTTCGCCTCAGGCGATAATCATATCCTCAGGATGAACATTCTTTCTATCACCCTCTCATGAAAGGGATATTGATATATTAATGAGCAGTGAAACGATAATTAAATCAATATAAATTACGATATCCGTTCACATCCTAAGCTGAAACAAGAGCTTCCTGTGTCCTTGCATGGAATCCAGCATTCATCAGCTTCTAAACTTTCATTTGGCAAGGACAGTATAAAGATAACAGCAATCGTTACTGAAAATAGAGAAAAACACAAACAATGCAATACTAGTGCTGAAAATACATTTAATATATATGATTGCATTCATTAGAAAACCAGTCGAGTACTCCCGTGGTCGAGAGGGCAAAGATCTAGATTTTGAACTGTCTCGTCTCTTATCACGGTAAGCTCAAATTGCAAGCCAGACAGTGTCATTATTTTGCGGATGGCGGAAGATATACAGTAAGTATACGCGAATGGTCGGTCTGCCTACACCACTGAAAATATCGACCGCCATATATAACCTAAATTGGGATGAAACATTACGTTAAAGATCTAACAAACAAAGCAAATATACATATAAATGCCATTTTCTTTTTAGCCAAAGTGCACGTATATGGTAAGCCATCAGGGTCATAACGCTGAAGATGTTACGAGTAACCAAATTATGTTACGCGTAACATAACTAACCGATGAAATCACGTTCTTATGTTACGCGTAACATAAGCTTAAGTTACGCGTAACATATGCCTCAGTTACGCGTAACCACATTTAATGTAGCGTAAATGATGCCGTTCTTGCCGCCAGGATCATACTATCCTATGTTACGCGTAACCAAAGTTGAGTTACGCCTAACTTAAGCCTATGCTACGCTTGTTACGTTGGCTGCTTAAGTTACGTGTAACATAAGAACATCACTTCACTGGCTGCTTAAGATACGCGTAACATAAGAACATAATTTCATTGGCTGCTTAAAGGCCAGTCTCATGTAGTAACTACACAAAATTGAAGGCGTGTCTAGAATGGTAATAAATGTGATCTGTCAGGTCAAACCAGGGTCAGTTCCCTAGAATGTAAACAAGCCTGTATGAGAAAACAGTGGACCATGAAATTCTGAGATGAATGCTTACACACTGTATATTTTGTTCATCAATGATTCTCTGATCTACCTGCACATAATTCCTGTGAGGTGATAATGCAGTATGGGTAGATATACATTGATTACATGAAAACACAATTTTATAATATTGCATACTTTATAGTTTTATGTGTGTTCATAATGTTTGGTCATGAACTATAAGGCAAGCTAATTTACTGTTTATTTAATGTTACAGATATCTACATTAATGTAGATATGCAGATATGAGATATTTTATATATTAAAGGAGATATCTTATATACTTGTAGATATATATATATTAATTAAGAAGACATCAAGTATGTCAGATATTGTCATTAATAAATGAGACATCTGTAATTCAGATACCTTTTAAACGTTTTGTCTGAATTATTAATGTAGATATCATATATCTTATAAAGTATAGTAAATATAAGTCTGATAAATATGAAATCTTATCATAAAGGAGCAATAAACACTGCTGGAATTCTCCCATGCGTTGATAATTACCTTCTGTGATCCCTTTGATTAGTTACAGGTCATTATATCTGAACTGGCACAATTAGTGATTTATTCCTGGGAGAGTTTAGAGGGTTTACATAAGAAATAGATTTATTGACTGCTTCTTATCATGTGTAAAGTGTTCCATTTTGGAAACCAACTGTGTCAGTGTGAGTGGTCAAGATATCCCGCCAATTTGTATTACACTTGTGGATAACTGTTATATGTACAATGGCTGAGGAAACTGTGAAATGCTTTACTTTGAAATTGACTGAATTGCAGTTCAATACAATCAAACACTTGTTTCAGCATTATGAATGGGATTTTGAAGAATGTTTTCATAGAGATATTTTAATGAAAAAAAACACAGTTTTACTTCTTACTTATAAAAAAAGATAGACTTGGACATTATTTGAAAGAAAACCTAAAACTTACAGAAATAAATAGATAAAAGAAGTGTGCAGAATTCTTCATAAACCCTGTAACTGGTGAGAACACTGCATGTTTATCTGATAAGAAGGTAGTATGGCTCAATGTTGTGCCCTGACATGACCCTTTCTGTTTACATCTCCCCAGTAGCTACTGTTTACATCACATGACCAGGGTCAAAGGTGAAATTTCAAATTAACTGTCATTTTCCTGTTGAAAATTTCGAAAATTTGGAATATAAAATATATAATTATAGTGCTTTGAGGGCAGCTTCAGAAACAGCATCTAGTTTGAATAGTAGAGGATGAATTCATGCATCACTGAGAACTTTTTTTTTTAAATATGATGCAGTATTTTCAGGAAAAAAAAAGAAATATATGTCCTGAGTGAAGACAGTCTGAGTTCTATTTGAATTTGAATTGATTGACATTTTGTGGGCGGAGCTTTCCCTTTTATACTGGAGCCTGGGGTTTAAATTAAACATAAGAACATCATTCCATTGGCTGCTTAAGTTATGCGTAACATAAGAACATCAATTGCCATGCACACGCTCTTATACTCCACCCACAACAACACAGTATTCGTTAATCACCTTTGTAGTATTGTCGGTGAAATTTCCTTTGATGATGATATTAATAAATTTGTTATTAGGTCTGTGTGCGTAACAACAAACGGTGTAATTGATTTTATTGACTTTATAAAGCACTATGACATCATATTTTTTTCAGAAACTTGGTTAAATAAAAATAACATCTTAAATTTAGAGATACAAGGATTCGATTGTGATCACATATTTGGAAATAAATCACCAAATGTTAGAAAAGGACGATATAGTGGTGGAATATCCATTTATTACAAAGACAGATTAAAAGGAAAAATAACAATTATTGAAAAAAATCAGTGTGGCATTATGTGGGTTAAATTATCACATGATTTATTTGCATTTGATTATGATGTATATTTATGTAACATGTATATTTTACCAACAAACTCCAACGTTTTAAATAATGAAGAAATTGATTTTTTCGAACAACTTGAAATAGGTATTGAAAAATATAGTAATCAAGGTAAAATTTTCACAATGGGTGACCTCAATAGTAGAACATCGAATTTACCTGATCTTCTCGATTTTGACCGATATTTAGAAGATGACGACTCGATAGTAAACACGGAAATCATTCCTCCTTTACTTCAATTATGTCAAACAACTGGACTATAATTGCGAATGGGCGTTTGTTTTCAGATAGTAATTTGGGAGAATTCACGTTTTGTTCCCATACAGGTGGTATGAGCACCGTAGATTATCTATTACTTAATTTCTCAGATTGTAGTTGTATTTCAAACTTTAAGGTATTAGATTTTAACGAATTTTCTGATCATGCGCCAGTATATACTTGTTTTAAAACAAAACTAGCACGAAATAATGCACCTGCCCCCGACATAGTAAATGAACCGATGCAAAATAAAATCGTGTGGGACGAGTCCAAGATCAACTCGTTTAGAGACGTACTCATGAATAACAATGAGCGAATGCAAAGCATGCTCGACGATGTAAACATAAACAATAATCAAATCGACGACATAGTCAATTCGTTCACAACTCACATGTATGACAGCGCATTCAGCGTATTTGGTAAATCTTATAAAAAACAAAATAAATCGGAGGAATCTGAGTTTAATAATAAAGACTGGTTTAACGGAGAATGTTATCAAGCTAAACGCGATTTTAAAACAGCAAGAAATGCATTTGTAAAAGAAAAGAATGACGCAAACAAACATGTATTTATTTCAACGCGCTCTATTTATAATCGCGTGAAACGGAAATCTAGAAACAAATATAAAATAAGTGAAGGCAAACGATTACAAGCTTTAGCAAAAAAACAACCTCGAAACTTTTGGAAATCTTTAAAAAAGAAATATAAAAACAAATCAGCTGACGCAAAAAATTTAAATATCACAGATCTATTCGATCATTTTAAAAAAATGTACGGAAACGCAAACGAGTCAGAACAACAGCCTCCGGACATAGAAGGTATATTCGATCAGGAATTAGACGCGGAGATAACAGAAAACGAACTACGAGCCGCGATTTTCCACCAGAAGAATCATAAATCTTGTGGATAGGATAATTTAAATAGCGAAATATTTCAATCATGTTATGATATAATCTCACCATTTCTATTAAAACTGTATAACCGTCTGTTAAATAACGGTGAATACCCTGTAACATGGGGTGAAGGAATTATCATTCCAGTCTTTAAAAATGGAAATAATGATGATGCAAACAATTATAGGGGAATCACACTTATAAATGTATTGGGAAAAATATATTCTCAAATTTTACTTAATCGTGTCACTATATGGTCAGACAAATACGATAAGATATCGCAAAACCAGTTTGGATTTCAAAAGGGTAAATCTACTGTAGATTGTATATTTGTATTTTATTCTATTATTGCAAAGGTGTTAAGCTTAGGAAAAAAACTGTATTGTGCTTTCATAGACTATGAAAAAGCATTCGATAGAATAGTCCGCTCACTTTTATGGCATAAGCTTTTAGCCCAAAATGTAAGTCTTAAATTTGTAAATGCCATTAAATCTATGTACACTGTGGTAAAGTCATGTATACGATATACGTCTGCTTTATCAGACTTTGTGGAATCACATATCGGAGTGAAACAAGGAGATCCGAGCTCTCCTCTGATGTTTATGATGTTTATAAACGATATTGTATCAAATGTTAACTCTGCTTTAGAAGACATTTTTACGATAGATGATCTTAAAATATTCATGCTTCTTTACGCGGACGATGCAGTAGTCTTTGCTTTATCTCCCGATACGTTACAGTCTATGTTGAACGATATAGAATCATATTGTCATACATGGGGTCTGAAAATAAATACAGCAAAAACAAAAATAATGATTTTTGAAAAAGGTCGTCACACTACATATGAGTTCATACTTAATAATATAACATTAGAAATAGTTAATTCCTTTAAATATCTTGGGATTCACTTTTATAAAAACGGTAATTGGTTTAGAACGCAAAAAAGATTGACACAACATGCATCGTTTGCACTGCATAATCTTTTCACTGTTTTTAATCGAATAGAATTACCCATTTCTGAGAAATGCAAGCTGTTTGACACTTTAGTGGCGTCTGTATTAAATTATAGTTCGGAAGTTTGGGGATCACATGATGCAAAAGACGTCGAACTTATACATACAAAATTTTGCAGGAAGATTTTAACTGTAAAAAGGTCGACAAATCTTACAGGTTTATATGGTGAACTAGGTAGAGTTCCGCTCTATATAAAGAGAAAACTAAGTATGGTAAAGTATTGGATTAAATTATTGAAATTAGGAGATAACAGTATTGCTAAGAAAATATATAAATTACAAAAAAGCGACGCAGATAATAATATATCATATAACGGGTCAAATTGGGCATTCCAAATAAAATCAATATTGGAGACGTTAGGTATGACAAATATTTGGTTAAATCAATATGATATAGAACACATTAACTATGAACTCATCCAACAAAGAATATTAGACATATATCATCAAAGCTGGTATGCAAATATAAATAATTCTAACAGACTTGTTACTTACTGTCGTTTTAAGCACGATTTTAACTTGGAACATTATTTAGATATTGATATGGAGAAAAAATTTAGAATAGCTCTTTGCAGATTTAGATTGTCTTCGCATAACCTCGCCATAGAAAGCGGAAGATATGAAAATATTCATAGGGATGAAAGAAAATGCAGATTTTGCAATATGAATTTTATTGAAAACGAATACCACTTTTTGCTTGTTTGTCCAATTTATAGAGAATTAAGACATAAATATCTTAAACCTTATTATTGCCGATGGCCAAATTTGAACACGTTTGATTCGCTTATGACATCAAAGTCAAAATGTACAATTGTAAACTTAGCTAAATTTATATTCTATGCTCTCAAATTAAGAAATAGTACATAAAGGAAATTTCCTGATGTTAAATTCTTATTTTTCATTATAGCGATTTTGAAATAATGTGCTTCTCAGTAAATCTGATATGATGTAATTGTATGTTTATTTGTTTAATATGGATAAGTGTTCATGTTCTCACTATCTTCATACTTTCATGTAATTGTGTAGGCTATAAACATGTGTTGTATGTTTAATTGCTGAATAAAGATATTGTATTGTACTGTATTGTAATTGATGATCCACAAAGGGGTGGGGCTTTACCATACTCTTACATCAGATAAATGGAATTTAGAGTAGATCTACGGACAAGGTCACTAATGACACCTAGCTACAAAACATGTAGTCTGTCTCACCTCCTTGGTTATTTAAAAACCTCTATGGGCTATGCCCATCTCGATGTTAAAATAAAGCGACTCGTTGAGACCAGACTTTATCTATTACATATCGCGTATAAAATTAAATGTTTGTATTTCTTAGAAAAATCTATATTCAAAATCTGCATTTTTGAGATTACCTCCCGTACTGTTCTACGGTGCATTCTACCACTTAAAACTTGGAGCTTATGTGATCTATTAGCCAAGTTCAAGGTTTTAGTTTTAATATATTTTGTTTGTAGGGATGTTTGGTCATGATAATTAGCAAATGTTAATTTATAGTCAAAATTAAAGTGAAGGTGGCACAGATGCGCTATTTTTACATATATATTTTTTTAATTGAACTGAGTTAGGCCATTATATTTTGATCATTCGTTTTACGAACCCTCCTACGACGAATTTTGTTTTTCCTTTGGGAATTTGGTAGTTTATTGTGCTTGTTTTTTACCTCCTCCCGGATTTTAGTCGAACATAATAAAAAAATGTCTTTTCCAAGTATTTATTTCCTCCTCTTACAGCAAATCTCTGTCTTGATGGTTCGTAATACGAATAATTAAAAAATAATGGCGTTACTGTGAAAAGGTAATTGGATAGATCCCTGTTATGTGTTGTATCTTTTAAAGATAATATGTTTGCTTGAAATAAGACGTTAACGGATTTGTCAGAATTTGAAAAGTCCTTTAATAAATAATACTGTTATTGCTCTAGTTGCATATATTATCTTTGTTATGTGTTGGTATAATGGCATTACATTAGTTACTTATGTTTCCTAAGTTTTCTGAATCTTCTAATATTGTTATTTTGGATATATTCTAGTAAGATTAAGTAGAGTAGAGTTAGATATGCTTCCTATGTTTTCTGGATATACGCTACGTATTGTGGTACTGGTATTACACTTACTAGTTGCATATGTTCACTATGTTGTTCTATGATTCTACGCACTATGCTGATATACTGGCCTTATACTGGTTCCAGATGGGTACTGTTTGTCTTTTTCCAATAAAGGGGCCCTGGTATTACACTAGTTACGTAAGTTGCCTATGTTCTCTGTTTCTATGCTATGTACTGTTGGGCTGATATTATACTAATTGCGAATATTTTCTACTTGAGCTATTGTAATGCTTACTCCGTCTGTCTTTCTCTATATTTCTCTCTTTCGCTATCTCTCTTTCTTTCTTTTTTTATACTGTATGTATTCTTAGAATCTATCTACCTACGATTACTTTGCTCGTTCTCTTCTTATGCGTATGAGTAGTGTTACTTCTACATCTCGTGGACTTATTTCTTGCCTAACCCACAGTTTATATCGTTCTGCGTCGTCATTGTAGGCCTTGGCTGTTACACTTGGCCATGTGTATCGGTGATCGTGTTGATCCAGGTTGTCTGTGTTTTAGACCCTGTTTTCTTTTCAAAGCTATAATACAGCTGCTGGATATGGCGTGCCCAGTTCCGATGTTAAAGGGGCACATGGCAATCTTCAGGTTTTTATCAAGCAATAACATAAGCCTTTCGATTTGTTAATCCAATATCATTTTAACTTTATGCCTTCTTGTATGTAGTTAAATACAAGTTTGAGTTTTCAATTTCTTTTCGTTATTCTACCATAGGTTTAAATATATTATTGGTGCAATATAATCAACAGTTAATAAACCATTTAAACAATTTACTTTACAATATTCATATAATTAATGTTGATTATTCAACAAATGAAATGTATGTAGAAAACTAACGAGACGAGTTTTACAAAAACAAAAGATTGCGGTATGTCCCTTTAAGTGTCATTTAAGCAGCCATTGAAATGATATTCTTACGTTAGGCATAACTTAAACAGTCATTGAAGTGATATTTTTTAAATTACGCGTAACATAGGCTTAAGTTGCGCGTAACATAACTTACCAATGAATGATGTTCTTAGGTTAGTCGTAACTTAGCATCCAATAAAATGACGTTCTTATGATACGCATAACATAGGCTTAAGTTGCGCGTAACATAACTTACCAATGAATGATGTTCTTAGGTTAGTCGTAACTTAGTATCCAATAAAATGACGTTCTTATGATACGCATAACATAGGCTTAAGTTGCGCGTAACATAACTAACCAATGAAATGGTGTTCGTATGTTACCTGTAACTTAAGCAGCCAATGAAATGATGTTCTTAAGTTACGCGTAACAAATGCTTAAGTTACGCGTTACTAAGAATATGTTATGCGTAACTTAACTTTGGTTACGCGTAACGTAGGAGCTTATGATCCTGGTGGCCAGAACCGCATACTTTACGCTACATTAACCGTGGTTACACGTAATTTAAGCCTATGAGAACATGATTTCAGGGCATTGGTTATTGGTTAGTTATTTTACGCGTAACGTGATTTGGTTACGCGTAACATCTTAAGCATTATGACCCTGATGGCTATCCATACACGTATATCGCCATATATAGAACCGTATATCAGCTAAAATATTTTGTTTTCAATATTTTACAAATAGGAGTCAGTGAATAATCAGACATTACTTTTAAGCAACGTCCTCTGTTTGAGAGTGGCCAAAAATAAACAAACCCTCATCTAATCTTGAATAAAATGTGCTCTATATAATCCGTGCTTTTTTGTTATTACATCTAACTAATTACGTACAACCAAGACTTAAAATTATAATCTATATGTTTCGTTTCGTTCGTTGTATTATCAAGGGAACGTAAAACATACATTTATTAACGTACCTTCTATGAATAATTACCTATATCAATTGAATACAGTTACCGAAATGTAACAATGCCATATATAAATTAAATAAGCCTGTATTTTATATCAAATCTTCACCAGTAAGCGAATATCATGGTAGTATTGTTTGACCGTTCCCCTGTGATCTCCGTAGTCGAGTCGTTAACGACGTTGCGTTGTAAACCTTCTCGCCTCTAACCGCTGCGGGTTCGAACCCACTAAGGAAGTGTCGATTCTTACGGATGGCGGGAGGTGTACAGTACTGGTTTTACCCAGGAGAAATGGGTGCTGTGCCTCCACCACAAAAAAATCGACCGTCAAATATAAACTGACATGTGTTGAAAATGACGTTAAAACATCATACAAACAAACAAACAAAATAAATATCAGCGTTAAGAAATAATTATACAAACGAAAACCTTTACCTCTTCTGGGAAACATGTCCATAATAAAGCCAAACAAAATGACGCCAGTTCATTTAATAGAAACAAAATAGTACACTGTTGGATATAACATCTACGTTAATGGAATGTTAAGAAATTAAAAAGTACTCAAATGTACACATTCCTTAACGATATATCAGAAATAATAATACTTGAAAACAGGAAACAAGAAATGTCTCAGCGCTAATATATATACTTAGAGCATATAATTATATCTTTTAAATACCATACGTAGATGTGATGATATTTTAGTAAATGGTATGTTATCCTGTGTGTGTACAATCTTTAGTTCATTTTAATGATCTTTCCAATAAAATTGAAGCAGAAACACTGATTACAGACCTGCAATATATTTTTGAAAATGTGGTTGCAAAGTAGAATACCGCTAAAGCCGGTGCTAGTGGCGTGAGAGGTGCTGCACCCTATATTACCTCTCATGAATTCGAACAGACTTAATAAAACCGAGTCTGCTACTTTTCTCTCTTGTTTGTGTTATCGATTCCAGGGGATCACCTTTTCGTGACAAACACATTGTTATCGCCTTTGTCCTCTCTCATATTGCATTTTTTGTATAAATCGATGGTTCGTTTGTCTTGTTCTCCATTAAATATAGAGCCGTCGTTAAAATTAATTTTAAATCGTAATCGCCCACGTCTGACATATTAGAAATAAATATCCTCTACGTTACATAACAAGAACGTTGATTTTCGGTTGTTTTAATTATTAAAACAAAATGTTTCGTGCGAGTGCGCATCATACGATAATGATGACAGATCATGTCTAACGACTGTTCTCTAAGAGTTGCGGACAATGGCATCATTTAAAAGTTAAAGAAGCTATTCCGCCATCAACAGGCAGTTATTACAACAGATGTACACCAATTTTATCGCATAAAGAATAAACTCGTATGCACTTGGAAAAGGATAAACTACTTGCAGGCCCTCATTATAGTTAACTACAAGGGAGGTTTCTGCTTACTGTTTTTATTATTCGTAAGTGAATAAATAACGTAACAGAAACGCTGTTTGATTTTACAACACGACCATATTGTTTGTCAATTATACCAATTCTCATAATGATATTTAAGAGCTAATTTATTTTGTTCTGGAGGCAAGCCGATTTAATAACAAATGGTGTTTCGAACCTGTTTATCCACATATCTTACCATTGGTTTGCCCATTTATTTTTTCTAGACAATACTTATAATTGTCCGAATACGCCTGCTTTTTACAACCCATCCAAGCTGATGCTTAAATAACTTATACAACTGTACACAATATCAAAACGAAATATTAATCCTTCAGATGATTGAATGGTATCCATACTTAAAAGTTAGGCAACCGTTTGTTTATATATTAAGTGAGCTTATATTGTGGCCATTCAAGATCCAATTAGCACTTCTTTAGATATAAGAGATGACAGGGGCGTAGCTGACCTGAAATGCATAAAAGGGCCCAAGAAACTAGGGTGTCTTTTTTTAACTTAGCTATGCAATGGTGCGTTTTGGTGCGTTTTGGCGTATATCTGACAGAGGATATTGTGTGGTATTTGAAGAAATATTTGTTGGACAAATTTTGGACTAGGTATGATAAGGGACAAAATTGGCCCCCAATATTGAAAGTTTTAATGCACAAGTTTTGAATATCTAGTTTAGCTACAAATGAACTGAATCACTATAAAAACTCATTACAAGTACGTTTGAAGGCCCTAAATGAGTTTAAGAGCCTCACAAACAAGGCCTTTTCTTTCAAAAATTGTCAATTTTGTTCATTTTCAGCAGTTTTTGATTATTTTTTGGTCTTGGAAATACAGAGCGCACCCTCGAGCACAGCTGATTTTTTGGTAAAATAGGCACCTGATAGGGATGCATCATCAGCCAAAAAACTGTGTGTGCTCGGAGATGCGCTCTATATTTTTAGGATCAAAATCTTTCCCAGAAAGGTCCAAAATCTACAAAATGTAACACAATTAACAAAAATGCCGTTTTTTCAGAACCTATTAATTCTTCTAGATAAATAAAATAAATAAAAATATATTTTGAAGATAGAATATGATCAATTTACTTCAATATGCACAACAGAGTATATGTAAATATTCTTCTTTTGCATTTTGAATATATTGGGGGCCAAAATACCCCTTTATCATACCTTGTCCAAAGAATTAATATTTGACTGTAAAATAAAATAAGAAACAAATGTTGACCCTGAACCCGACCCCATCCCCTCTCGCATTTTTTTTATTGCATTTTCATTTTTTTCATTTTGCAAATTGGTGTGTAGGACCGGGCCTATCTGGCTAATAGTAGCTACGCCGGTGGGTGGCAATTAATGACATAGATACACATTTGTCGTGCATAAATCAAGTGCATACCTGATGGAATATTCCTCCTCCATCTCATCTAACTCAGAGATCGCTGTCCTAATTATAGTCTAGCTTGTTTTAACGGGACCAAACGTTGCATTTCAATATGTTTTATAAGGTCTATTAAAGATGACCATTCGTGCATTTATATGCATTCTTTGTCCTACAAACCGCCAACAATGTCTCCTTTGTGTTGCATAGTTTCTTTACCATATGTTTAAGTAGCTATTCCGCCCACACTGTTTCTAAACTTGCTGACGACGATAACTTACATAATTTGAGAATCCACACTCTATAGACACAATATAACCGGCTTCAACCAGCCAGGTTAAACCCCAAAACTGGAGGTCGAATAAAGAGTTACCAACTCATAATTCATTTTACGCATGTATTCAATCTCGGGTATTTTAAGAACCCGAAAAAACTATACTTTTAATCGGTACATAGACATTATTATATGACCTGAACAACTGGATATAGTTTTGATAAACGATTTTGTAGTGTAGTTGTTTCCGTTATTTGACGGGTTAGTTCCTTTAAAGTAGATCTGTCTGAGTACTTATGTCAAGTGATGAACTTTAGCTCTCCAGTACTCTCCAGGTTATTTATGTCGAGGAATGAAAAATATTTATACCGTTATGAAAGGAGAAATATTTATTTTTGTTGTCGCATGACAATAAGAACTTAAAGAGGATGGGGGAGAATGAATGAATGAATGGTGTTTTACGGCACGTCGACACATAAATAGGTCATATTATGCGCAAAAACTAATAAAAGATGAAGGAATGAAGGATTGATTAAAAATTAATGTAAATATATCAAGATAAAACTAATAAAAAGATATTACAAACATATTATGATGATTTTTAAAAGGAAATGTATGTATTTATATTTCGTATCTCTTGTCTTATTATCGTTAACCGTTAGGTAATAATACCAAAGAACTTCGTCAATATTTCTCGACGTATCCTGTACATGGTCTTTGAAAGAATTAATTACGGTTATTGACCAAGACTGATAATCATTTAGGAATGTATATTGAGATTTGTGTAAGAATGATAAGCAAATATTGATATACTCGTACCTTGACATTACTTATATAGATTTTGGAGCAAATCTTTATATATATAAGATATGGTTAAACAAAACAACATAAAGCAAAACGAAGTTAATGAAAATAAAGCAATTGAATAATAGAAAAAAAAGATAAAAAGAAATCAATATAAAGATCGGGATTAACTCAACATTTAGCACTAGTAGTACAACGTAGGACAATGAGGACGTTAACTCAACATTAAACAAGAAAAACAAGTTGTAAAGTTCGGGACTATGGGTATTTAACTCTACATGTAACGCAAATAGTAACGGTCGGGATTCTGGGGACGTCAACACATCACGCTACATCAGTACTACTCATTAGTAAAGGTTGGACATCTGAGGACGTTAACTCAACACGTAACATCAGCACGATTCAGAAGTAAATATAGGGAATCTGGGAACGTTAACTCAACATCTGACATCAGTTCGAATCAGTAGCAAAGGCGGGGAAGTTAACTATTCATGTTACACAAACACCGGGACATAAGGGAAGTTAACCTCAATATGTACAATCAGTACTAGTCAGTAGTAAAGTAAAATCTTGGAACGTTAACTCAGCAAGTGACATCAGAAAGATTCCGTAGTAATGGTCCGGATCTTGAGACTTTAACTCAACACGTTACGTCAGTACTAGTAAATAGTAAAGGTCGTAAATATGGGGACGTTTACTCAACACGTTACGTCAGTACTAGTCAGTAGTAAAGGTCGGAAAACTCAACACGTAACATCAGTACTAGTCACTAGTAAAGGTCGGACATTTGGGGACGTTTACTCAACACGTAACATCAGCACTAATCAGTAGTAAAGGTCGGACATCTGGGGACGTTAACTCAATACGTAACATCAGCACGATCCAGCAGTAAAGGTCGGAAATCTGGGGACATTAACTCAGCACGTTACATCAGCACGATCCAGTAGTAAAGGTCGTGCATCTGGGGACGTTAACTCAACACGTAACATCAGCACGATCCAGAAGTAAATATAGGGAATCTGGGAACGTTAACACAACATCTGACATCAGTTCGAGTCCGGAGTAAAGGCGGGGAAGTTAACTATTCATGTTACACAACCACCGGGACATAAGGGAAGTTAACCTCAACATGTAAAATCAGTACTAGTCAGTAGTAAAGTTCAGAAAGCTTGGGACGTTAACTCAGCATGTAACATCAGTAAGATTCCGTAGTAATGGTCGGGATCTGGGGGCGTTAACTCAACACGTAGCATCAACACTAGTCAATAGTAAAGGTCGGACATCTGGGGACGTTAACTTAACACGTTACGTCAGTACTAGGCAGTAGTAAAGGTCGGAAATCTGAGGATGTTAACTTAACACGTAACATCAGTACTAGTCAGTAGTAAAGGTCGGACATCTGAGGACGTTAACTCAACATGTAACATCAGCACTATTCATAAGTAAAGATAGGGAATCTGGGAACGTTAACTCAATACGTAACATCAGCCCGTACTATCCAGTAGTAGAGGTCGGAAATCTGGGGACATTAACTCAGCACGTTACATCAGCACTATCCAGTAGTAAAGGTCGAAATTCTGGGGACGTTATCTCAACACGTAACATCAGCACGATCCAGTAGTAAAGGTCGGAAATCTGAGGACGTTAACTCAACACGTAACATCAGCACGATCCAGTAGTAAAGGTCGGACATCTGGGGACATGTTAACTCAACACGTATCATCAGCACGATCCAGTAGTAAAGGTCGGAAATCTGAGGATGTTAACTCAACACGTAACATCAGCACGATCGAGTAGTAAAGGTCGGAAATCTGGGGACATTAACTCAGCACGTTACATCAGCACGGTCCAGTAGTAAAGGTCGTGCATCTGGGGACGTTAACTCAACACGTAACATCAGCACGATCCAGTAGTAAATATAGGGAATCTGGGAACGTTAACTCAACATCTGACATCAGTTCTAGTCCGGAGCAAAGGCGGGGAAGTTAGCTATTCATGTCACACAAACACCGGGACATAAGGGAATTTAACTTATACATTTAAAATCAGTACTAGTCAGTAGTAAAGTTCAGAAAGCTTGGGACGTTAACTCAGCAAGTAACATCGTAAGATTCCGTAGTAATGGTCGGGATCTGGGGGCGTTAACTCAACACATAACATCAGCACCAGTCAATAGTAAAAGTCGGACATCTGGGGACGTTAACTCAACACGTTACGTCAGTACTAGGCAGTAGTAAAGGTCGGACATCTGGGGACGTTAACTCAACACGTAACATCAGTACTAGTCAGTGGTAAAGGTCCGAAATCTGAGGACGTTAACTCAACACGTAACATCAGCACGATTCAGAAGTAAAGATAGGGAATCTGGGAACGTTAACTCAAAACGTAACATCTGCTCGTACGATCCATTAGTAAAGGTCGGAAATCTGGGGACGTTAACTCAACACGTACCATCAGCACGATCCAGTAGTAAAGGTCGTGCATCTGGGGACGTTAACTCAACACGTAAAATCAGCACGATCCAGTAGTAAAGGTCGGAAATCTGAGGACGTTAACTCAACACGTAACATCAGCACGATCGAGTAGTAAAGGTCGGACATCTGGGGACAAGTTAACTCAACACGTAACATCCGCACGATCCAGTAGAAAAGTCGGACATCTGGGGACGTTAACTCAACACGTAACATCAGGACGATCAAGTAGTAAATGTCGAAAATCTGGGGTCGTTAACTCAACATGTAACATCAGCACGATCCAGTAGTAAAGATCGGACATCTGGGGACGTTCACTCAGCATGTAACATCATCACGACCCAGTAGTAAAGATCGGATATCCGGGGACGTTAACTCAACATGTAACATTAGTACGATGCAGTAGTAAAGGTCGTGCATCTGGGGACCATGTTACATTTGTAGTAATAGCGGGACTTAAGAGACGTTAACATCAACATGTAAAACATCAGATCTATATCAATCATTATTCACAAAGAAGGAATACATGTTAGCATATTTGTTGATTTATATATCTTTTTTATAACGTTGCGAACAAAATATAGGGGTTAAATGTCAGCAGTGAATTTGTAACCAACATTGAAATTGCAGCTTTAATGTTGACGTTAAACTTAGTGTTTTGTTTTCATTTGTATCAATGGCAGATACCTGTCTACTGGAAGTGACCGGATGTGATTCCCGGAACTGCATTTATTCATCGAATCGGTGAGTAAATTATTACAAATAGTACACAGTTCGGCTTCAGACATTCTACATTATGTAATCTTGTATTGGTAAATATAATTCCATGTAAAGTTTTGAACTGCAAAGCTTGTAGGTACCTTTTGAGTTATGACCTGTGATTGATTACTTATGACTTTTGACTTATGATGTATGACTAACGACTTTTGTTTTATGAAAAGGTAAGGGGGACAATCTTAAATGGCGAACACTGTGAATGGTTTGAAGTAGATGCCGAACTTGTTTTCATAACTGTCTCCTGATACCAGCGAGTTATATTAAAAGGTGTTGTTGTTCTATCAAGTAAACAAGTGCCTGGTTATACTTGCAATAGAATAAATCTAACAATTACTTGTATAATGGATGGCTTTTCATATCCAGATTGTTTTTTTCTTGTTTTTCGTTCATAGCAATAAATGTTGCATGCGGCATCTTCAGACACATCTACGAGCAGCTACAACGTGATGCAGAGAGTTCAGGGTACATCGGAAACTGTTGTCATTGATCGGATAGTAAGATAAATTAAAAACAGTGGTTAATGCACAGGGTATCGAGCCATGTGGAAACGACTGAATGTATCACGGGACAGAGTTTTGCAAATTATGAGTGACAAAGACCCTGCCGAAATCTGCTTGAGGAAATCATATCGATTACTCAGACGAAAGTACTATGCAAAGGGTCCACATTATATATTTCACGTAGATGGATACGAAGAACTAAAACTACGTGGACTTCACCTTCACGGGTCGATTGATGGTTACATTAGACGAATATTATGGCTGGAATTGGCATCCAGCAATAATTATCCCTCATTTATTGAAACATATTTCCTTGAAAGTGTGACAAAGAATGGTATTTCTATGGAAAGCCGTAGGGGACCTCCGAGAATTATTAATTGTTTTACTATATTTTCTATATGATTTTTCTTCTGCGCATTTTTCTATCACCGAACTTATTTTGTTCACATCTTCGATTAACTTCGGTGCTATCAAATCTTCGGCCTACACACAAGAATGTATGCCGAAGTTGTGTGTACGCCGAAGATTTCTAGTACCGAAGTTAATCGAAGAAGTGAAAAAATAACTTCGTCGATAGAAAAATGCGCCGAAGATTGAAATTAGAGAGTAGTAATAACTCCTGAAGCCAAATGTTTAACTTTCCACATAATTATGTTGATGCCGCTTTGAACGTATGCATGGAGCTCAATAATATGTATAACTATAGATGCCAAAAGATCTGTTGAGACAGGCGTACCGTTATTGTTAGTAAATCCTTACACATTTAAGTAAAATCATGAAAGGGATACAAGCACAGCGGATCCTTGTACAATTAAAAGAAAAAAAGACATGCAAATGCGAAAGAGCATGAAATGAAAATGATGCATTTCAGTGTTAGCTATTTATATAAGCTAAACTGTACTTATACAAAACAATTTCCATGTCAGAAAATTAATACGTTTTCCATACAAATGCTGTAATGGAACAATCCCGCATCCTCTATTTCCACTCTGGAATTACGGTTTACATTTCTCAACAGATCTTAGATATACCGGAAATATTGGAAATTACTTTGGACTGAAAGAACAATTAACATTTGGATTAAAGAGACACTTCTGTTTTGGATTAAAGAGACACTTTTTCGAGTTCACTTAATATTTTGGATTAAAGGAACATTGGATAATTTAATTTGGACTTAATTAAAAAATTGGATATTAATGAAAAACTAGATTTGCGTATTTTGTAAGTGAATATTTTATGTAAAAAGAAATATAAAAAGATCGGACAGGGAAAGTAGCATTCAAGGAGAACAGTTAAACACAAAACACAGAAACAGAAACAAACACGCAAACAGACAAACAAGAAGGCAAAAGCAATAATAAATACAAACGACATCATAAACACAAAAGGGTTGACAATAGGGCTACCGCCTTGGAACGGTCAGTGGCAAAGTAGGCCACTGGGGGTTTAAACCGGTTCTAGGGTGCACCAAACCTCACACTTACCCTACTGTCATCCAATTAAAACAGGACAGTGTAAATAAAGAAATCCCCGCCATGATCTAATCTCTAACCAACAAGGCAGCATTAATAGGCAATATAAGTAAAACACAAATATGCTCATGTAAATATAATACAAAAATACAATAGCCTAGAAAGCCACAATGAAGGTACTCATTGACTTGGCAGAAGCCAGAGCAGTAAGAGAATAAACCATTAAGGGCACGACAAGAAAGATCATGGACAAACATCAAACGCCTATGTCCCAATGGGCTTTAGGTAGGCGTCATCATAGGGTCCACAGCCTGTCCGGTCATCGTACAATTAAAGAGGAAAGCATAGTGGCGAACTGTGAAATGGTCCACCACCAAGCATGCAGTACGTTGCAAAATGATAGGGTCATAACCTCTTTTGATAAACTTTTTAACAAGTTTAACAAAGATAGTATGAAAGTGATCATGACCAAGAATCTTACGAAGTTTATAAATCAAATCACCATAGAAGTCAGGTTGTGATAAATTTGTTAATTATACGTTTGTGTTGCCGGTTTTTCTTCTTTTCTAGGTAAATTTAAAACTTATAGCACAAGTCAAGTTTAGGTGGAGGGGAGGGAGGTGGGGAGGACCATTTAAACTGAGGAGGCTCTGGGTGTTTATACACAAACACTATTTTTTTCTTCTCAGATCATGGCCATATTCTTTGAATCTGGTGATCACCTAAGGAACAGGACTGAGCCTACAATTAGGAAATTCGATTTAGAAACAAACAAAAGGCTCACAAGGGCCCCTGACGCTCTACTAGCTACATAAACACATTAGGAATGGGAGCAAATTGATCCATAGGTTATCATTTGTAAGAGTACTAAGATACTGTATTTTTTAAGTTTGCATGGTATTATTTAGTCAATAAATAAACTAAATAGATTAACTAAAATCTAACGATTTATGCAAATGTTACACAAAATGCATGCCATTAGATTTAGAGACAAATAATTGATTTTTGTCTGTTTTCAATCATTTTTAGAACAAGCTCATTTATAAATATTGTGTCTTTATGACTTTTATAGACCTAAATATCATGTTCGACTTTTATACTTACTGTTTCTATGCTTTTAGTATGAAAACTAATGACAACAGAAAAAAGTAGGCAATTATGCAAGCAAAGTACAGCATTTTTCAGCAAATCAAGGGCCATAACCTGGTTTAAACACGCAGTGACCTTTTTTGCCACTGATCTAGGTGTTACCCCTATTGTCAACCAATTCATGTTGTGATGTCATATACCATGCCTTTTGTTTATGCTCGTAGTTGTTGTAATCAATGACAAGGACTATCATAACCTGACTTCTAAGGTGATGTGATATACAAACTTTGCAAAATCCTTGGTCATAATCACTCTCATACAATATTTATAAAGTTTATCAAAAGAGGTTATCACACCCGATTCCGGCAGCCGTAGGCACAGTTCGGCAGCCGTAGGCACAGTTCCTGTTAAAAAAAAAAGTTTCAAAAGGTTAAATAAATCTAGTTTTATGACTTATTAGCCTTAAACTATTAGAAAAGTGAATCGGCCATTTTAATTTGGAAGGAATGTTGTGTATGTCACCTGATTCCCGTGCAATATGAACCTATATTATGCGAGTTACGGTAGGTTAAATGTTGAAATTAAGCTAAAAAATGTGATTGTAGAAAGTTAGAGACCGGGTACTCGGTAACTAGTCAAGTTTAAGAGATTTCAGACATACTGCCATAAAATATAATCTTTCCTGAATAAACAGTCCAAATTTTAGCCCACAGAACCTTTTATTAAATAGTTGTGGGTTTTTAAACACGACCGGGTATTGAAAAATGGCAGGAGTACGGTACAGTTCCATTATTTATTGGCAGGTAGCTAGTAAAGTTCCGAAAAATGGCAGGCGTATGGTACAGTCCCAAAAACATCGGACGCTAAAGTATTTTCTCCTTTGGTATAGTGGTGTAATTTCGAAAACACTAATGAAGAAGTACTGTATATAGAATTATATACATCTTCGGTCCTTCCATAAACGTTTAATAAAACCCACCAACCGTAGGGAAACGTGAATATAACTCGTTTGAACCTTCATTCCGACAGTACAGTACAGAGAAAGACACGTTTTAATAACAGTCGTATGTTGTGCTGAGTTACGTCCCCTTTTTATAATTCACCATTTATGATAACAGGCATTTGGTATTTAGATGTTTTGGAATAGATTGCTTCATTTTAATTATGCATAGTTGAACACATCACATTAATTACTTTTTAAGGCCACTCTATGTAACTTAATGTATCTGAATCAAACGTCTACTGATATATAGGACACGCATATAAACCAATAATGTAGTCGCTCAAAAGTGTACTTAACTCAAAAAGTAATAATCAAAGGACACTATTTAAGTTGGTATCAAATTGTAACGGATATAGCACAGATACCCAAGTTCAAAGTTGACACATGCAGACATTCAAACTTTTTTGCTTTGTTGAGACGAAATACTAGTACATGTCTATTGTCTAAATAAAAGTTTAGTGTCTGAATTTCCCAAAAATGTCCTCATCGGCAAAATCAGAATATCTATCATAAAGGTGTGACCACTTTAAGTGTACTTAATTAGCTTAAATTTTAGCTTAAACATGGTCATTAGGCAAACTTTAAATGGTCATAATTAAATGACACATAACCTCATTTGGTTAATGATGACATGTTTGTAAAGCCCTGTTATTGCTCTTTAAGTAAGCATAAAGTGTATTTTGCATTACCATGGGTATCTTTTGAGCGACTACATTATTGGTTTATATGCGTGTCCTATATATCAGTAGACGTTTGATTCAGATACATTAAGTTACATAGAGTGGCCTTAAAACGTAATTAATGTGATGTGTTCAACTATGAAATAATTAAAATGAAGCAATCAGTTCCAAAACATCTAAATACCAAACGCATGTTGTCATAAATGGTGAATTATAAAAAGGGGAAGTAACTCAGCACAACATACGACTGTTATTAAAACGTGTCTTTCTCTGTACTGTACCGTCGGAATAAAGGTTCAAAAGAGCCTATATTCACGTTTCCCGATGTATATAATTCTATATACAGTACTTCTTCATTAGTGTTTTCGAAATTACACCACTATACCAAAGGAGAAAATACTTTAGCGTCCGATGTTTTTGGAACTGTACCATACGCCTGCCATTTTTCGGTACTGTACTAGCTAACTGCCAATAAATAATGGAACTGAACCGTACTCCTGCCATTTTTCAATACCCGGTCGTGTTTAAAAACCCACAACTATTTTAATAAAATGTTCTGTGGGCTAAAATTTGGACCGTTTATTCAGGAAAGATTATATGTTATGGCAGTATGTCTGAAATCTCTTAAATTTGACTCTTTACCGAGTACCAGGTCTCTAACTTTCTACAATCACATTTTTTAGCTTAATTTCAACATTTAATCTACCGTAACTCGCATAATATAGGTTCAAATTTCACGGGAATCAGGTGACATACACAACATTCCTTCCAAATCAAAATGGCCGATTCACTTTTCTAATAGTTTAAGGCTAACAAGTAATAAAACTAGATTTATTAACCCTTTTGAAACTTGTTTTTTTTTACCGGGAACTGTGTCTACGGCTGCCGAACTGTGCCTACGGCTGCCGGTAATCGGGTGTGGTTATGAGCCCTATTTTCAACCATTTTATGTTTGCGATGTCATATCTTGCCTTTAATTCGTCTTTGTAGTTGCTGTTTGTTTTTGCGCGTGTTTGCGGTTGAATGAGGTCCTTGAATGCTGAATTTCCTGTTAGACTATTATATCCACTTATGGATTTCTATCATTGTTTTAGCTTGAATTGTCCTTGAATGCTACACTTTCCGTTCGACTTTTACATCTACTTTGATTTCACTGATCTATAGATTTTGACAAATTTGGGGGTGGCACTGGCTCAAAAGTTTGGCGCTCGCCTCAGGAACTAAAGTCGTGCGTTCAAACCCCGGTAGGGAATTTACTTAGGAATCATACATCCACCTACTGACCAATATAAGACTATATTTTTCTTTAATTTCACTAATCAATTGCTTTTTATAGCAATCTGCACTTTGACATGTGTGTTGTTAAAGGTTTAACACAAGTTTTCTGCTTTAAACATTTGTATACATTGGCTTACTTGTGACTAATGACTTGTGACTAATGACTAGTGACTTGTGATTTTTGACTAATGACGTGTGACTAATGACTGACTTGTGACTAGTGACTTAAGAAATAATAAATATGTACCTGTGTTTTATCGGTGAATAAAATACAGTTAGGAGTTCGGATGCGTAGTAATTAAATCACGAGTACGTTAGCACGAGTGATTTAATTACTCGCATCCGAACGACTAACTGTGTTTTATTCACCGATAAAATACATGAACGTATTTATTATTTCGATTCTAACACAACAATAACCCCATTGTTTACGCTATTGTTGGGGCACTATATATTATCTCGGAGGTCAAGGTAATCAGGCTGCTATGTTTTACAGGCTGTTTCATTGGGCGCCCCCCGTATGCAAAGTTCTGCGTTTCTATACACTAGTAGTCACGTGACAAACAATTAAGTCATTGCTTACGTCATATAGCTTGCGCTGTATGACGTCAAACGTTCTCAGCTTGTTCAAGATGCTAATTAATGTTATATGTACTGATGCATATGACGGTTTTATATCGGGTGTGTGCACGGTTTTGGAGCATGGCAAGTTTGTTGGAATTAACATTTCATTAAAATTACTGTTGAGTTCGTCTTCGTGACGTATATTTATCAAGTGACGTCATTTAACGTGCGCTTCCAACAGATGAAATATACTGGATTTAATGGAACAGCTGTATTTTATCGTAGAATAACATACAGCTGTCTCTCTTCTTTGTGTATATGAAAGACTGCGGAGGTCGTATTAGAATTGTGATTAATGAATAGTGACTTGTGAATTTTGACTAATGACTTGTGACTTGTGACATGTGACTTATTATTTATTGCTTTTGTATTATTGGGTAAACTTATGCTAAAATTACTGTGTAAAGACAATTATAAACTAAGACAATTAAAACGGTTATACAAATAATCCTTACTATTTTCATCCTATCTCATACCCAATGTCTGAAGCCACTTTTTATTTGTAAAATGATTATTTTAGCGACTTAAACTATTTTGAATTATACTCCAAATTCTGAAAATAAATCATAAATTACTGAGTGCTGTCTGCAGATAATGGGAATAAAAAAAAAACGCAATATATTTTCTTTAGCCATTTTTTTTCTAATCCGTGATTTGTTGAGACAGGCGAACTGTTATTGTTAGCTAATCCTTACACATTTAGGTAAAAGCATGAAATGTAATATAACCAAAGAGCATGTAATGAATAAGACGCGTTTCAGTGTTGGCTATATAGCTAAACAGTACTAATCCAATAAAATGTTCACTTCAGAAAATTGGAATCTCATTAAAATCATACCTTAATTATGCTTTGATACTCTCCGCTATAGGATCTGACAACACTGCCTTAAAGGTCACGTCAGATCGACCTTTCATTTTAACAATATTCATGAGAAGATCAATTAAATTCAACTGATGAAATCGCCCGTTTCATATGCACTTCAGTGAACTGAACAAACGAATATCCTCATAGATCTATATCCCGAAAAAAGATAAAGTCTTCGTGTGTTATTCCTGTAGGTAGCACGATAAATTCAAAGAAATGCACTAAATGCATGTTTTACATCAAGAATTCAAAGAAAATCAACATTCGGAACAGTATCTGAAAAATATATATTCAAGCTATCGAGATTATTGCAACATTAGGTTTTCTAAATAGTATGTCTTAGTACGTCTGGCCCGCTTATCTCAGTCTGTAGCGAAACGTTCTGTTATTACCCGCGAGTGTAATTTTGGTGTGGGTTCAACCCCACGAATCGGTACGTATGTTTATTGTTCCGCTATTGAATTACGTCAAACAATCTTGTGGGTTTTTTTTTCAGTAAATATTCAATAATGGTTGGTGTGTTATGTTTGTCAACGCAATTATTTTGTGTTTTATGTGTAAAAGTTACGGACATTGTCTCTTTCAATACCTAGCCTAGACTGCTCCATAGCGTTTACTGAAACGCGACATGCGCAGTGAAGACGGGCAATTTTGTAGGCTGAAATCGGATTGACTAATCCTAAGGTTAGTCTGACGTGACCTGCAGTGCAGTGTTGTCAGATCCTTTGTAGCGTAGAGCTGTCGTAGCGTGATAAAGTGTCTGCTTTTAAAGAGATTTAGAACATTATTTCGTGTTCCATACAAATTCCGTAACGGAATAATCCCGCATCGACCATTTAAAACTGACGAGAGTCCGAGTGTTAATCCACAAATCATATTTTTCCTTCTCAGATCATGACCATATTCTTTAAATCTGATGATCACCTAAGGATCAGGAAGAAGCCTACTATTAGGAAATTCGATTTAGAAATAAACAAAAGGCTCATAGGATACAAATTTATCGATAGGTCATCCTTTATAAGAGGCCTATGGTACTGTATTGGTTTGAGTTTGACTGCATGGTACTATTTAGTAAATAAATAAACTAAATAGATAAACTAAACTCTAACGATTTATGCAAATATTAAACACAAACGCCAGGCCATTAGATTTAGAGACAAATAATTGATTTTTGTTGGTTTCAATTATAGTTATATAACAAGCTTATTTAAGGTGGAATATTGTGGTTTTATGACTTATATAGACCTAAATTTCTTTGGCGATATTTATACCTACTGTTTTTATGCTATTATTGTGAAAGGTAATGACAGCAGAAAAATAGCAGGTAACTATGCAAGTATATGTTTAACAAAGCAAAGTACTGCATTTTTTAACAAAACAAGGGCCATAACTCTTCTGTTTCACCATAGAAGCTGGTTTAAACTCCCAGTGACCTGTTTTTGCCACTGATATACATGGTCGTGGGATTAAACCCCGGTAGCGAATTTAATTAGGAATAATTCATCCATCTACTGACCAATATAAGACTATAGTTTTCTTTAATTTCACTTAGCAATTTCTTTTCATGACAACCTGCATTTTGACATGCGTGATGTTAAAGGTTAAACACAACCATTCTACTAAAGTTTGAACACAACCATTCGACTATATTATACATTGGCTTACTTGTGACTAATGACTTGTGACTAATGACTTGTGACCTATGACTTGTGACGTGTGACTTGTGACTAATGACTTGTGACTAATGACTTGTGACCTATGACTTGTGACGTGTGACTTGTGACTAATGACTTGTGACTAATGACTTGTCGCTTTTGTATTCTAGAGTTAACTTATGTTAACATTAATATGTTAAGACAATTATAAACTAAGACAAGTATAACGGATATACAAATAATCCTTAATATTCTCGTCCTATCTCATACCCACATGTCTGAAGCCACTTTTATTTATGAAATGGATGTTTTAGCAATTTAAACTATTTTGAATTGTACACCAAATTCTGAAAATAAATGATACATTACCACTGAATTGTTCTTGACTCAATTCACCAATATTATCATCAATAGGCGATGATGCATTTGAAAATGAACTTGGAATATTTGTTGTGCATGATGCACAAGTGGTTTTGGTCCCATAGCAAATTCCCTAGGCAGTTCTAACTGGCGGTTTTACACCTGGAATCGTTGTGTCCAACAATATCCTGGATCTCAACTGGCTTGTTTTCAGTTTTATCCATTTAGCTAGAACTGATGCCTCAAGAAAATAGTGTGTGTTATCAATAACAACTGACTCTCTGTATCCACCAGGACACAGAAAGTATGCCAAACTTTACTCTCGCAGCAACAATTTCACCATGTCTATACAAAATAGAACAATATATTTTTCGCTGCACAATGTTCCGGTACTTCCGTTAGTTCAGGACAAACTAAAATTTCCTTTATTTGTATTAATATTAATCAAGAGTTTATTGTTTATTGAATAACAACTTATTGAGTTCATACTTCCAGAGTATGTTGAGATGAACTCTGTGATATATTTTACGTGTTTGGTTCTTGATTGTCTATCAAAAGAACGTACTGTTCACCTGCAACCGACACTTAAACTCCTGTTTGAATTTCTTCTTCAGCCATCTGTTACTTATCTTTACTGTATTTCCCTTTTGTGAACGTTACAGCTCTGTCCATTCATGTTATTTCATGTCTTTGAATTGTTCTATGACATACCCGCTAGATTACCCGACATATCAACTTTACATTCATGTCATTTGAGAAGAAAACTGTTTTTCCAACTCAAATAAAGACTACAGGCTGGGCCTCTTCTGTAGCATGGGAACGATCCAAATGCTCCCGCCTCTACGCGATGTGACTTGTCGGAAAGTAAGCACTCTGGCCATCCACAATGTAATGACTTTGTGTAGTCTTTGTGTCTTTAAGTTCTTACTTACTTTTAGTAGTCTGTAATTTTGAACAAAAAATATTCATGGAACAAATTATCAAATATTGCGTTTATGTATAACAAACTTGACATGGGCTTATAAGAACAACCTATAAATATTCTTCAGCAACAATACTGTCATAGCATGGACAATAGTAACTGCCATTTCTCCTCAACACTGACTATTTGATACATGTTTTAGAAAAGTCCAATCTTTACAAACCTTTAGATATATGTCACATTCAGCCACTTTGCCAATTCAAGTGGCTGGTGCAATTACAAACAACTTGTTCCTTTCATTGACAAGTTATCAGCAGAATCACCAATCGGTACAACCCGTTGACCTGACGGACTTGGTCAATTGCTTGTTGTTTAATTGTTCACCACTTCGTTCTTTGCATCCATCCATCATTTTACTGATTTGAATTTGTTTTATTTTCACTTGAAAGATCTTTGAAAACCGCGAGCTTACGTCATATTCTGTGTAAACTATCAATCAATCAATAGAATAATTAAATACTGGCCTCGTTCTTTGCCCTTTCCGAATATGTAGACTCTGATTCCTACATCTTGAATACATTTCCCGCATTTCTCTTCTTCAAAATACATGCTTCATAAGACAAAAGTCAAAAGTCGTAAGTCATAAGTCGTAAGTCACAGGTCATATCTCAAAAGATACGTATAGGCTTCCGTACTTTTCTGACACTTATATCATCATTCACATATTGTTGTGTGTTTTTTAAATGTAAGCAATGTTATCCTATTGCTATATAAACTTGTTACAGGTTTTAGAGCAAGCGAATAGTGAGGTCGAATAATTTGCCTTTTCTCCAAGTGACTAAATGTGTAACCGCTTGTACAGTCATTCTTGTATATTAGTGATTGTTTTCAACCTAAATATACCTGAACCATGGTCTCAGCACCACATTCTTTCTCACTATTTATGATGCATGAAACCGCTGTGTGGAGAGAATAGTTCAATATTCTTGAGTTTGCCTTAAGGTAAATATTCTAAGAAATATAGTCATTATACCTTACCAAAAAAGCGGACAAAATATTATAGTATGGTCGGTGAAATTGTCTTTGAAGAATGCATAACATGAATTCAGAATAAATAAAGGGGCGTGACTTTACCATACTCTAACTTTCGGCTAGGACCATCTCGGTGTTTAAAAAAACAAACTCGTTGATACCAGACTCTATCTATTATATATTATGCGATCAGAACTAAATATTTATAGGAATGACGTTATTTATCATGTGTGTCGCCAAGAAAGGGAAGACTCCATTGAATAAATAAGAAAATTACCTTAACTAGGTGCATAATGCCGAATTCACTTCATACACCTCACCCATCCATTATCAAGGGGTTTGGGGTGGGAGTGGAGGGAAAGAACGGGCTGGTGCACTATCAAATGATTATTTTGTGTTTATTTTCTTCGAAAATAACATCAATTCGCATCCTTTTCTTTTTGTGAGTGTAGACTGAGTGTGGACGGGGTTTGTGGGGTGTCAATTTTTAAAAGATATCAGTATAAATCATATCGTATAAAATGTGCAATACTAAATGTAAATGTACATGTATATGTGTTGTCTTATTTATTCACATCATATGGTATATGTAGCCCTCTCTATTCTCTCCCTACCGATGTATCATGTAGAGGGTTTGGGAGGGGTGGCGAGTGCATCATCAAATGATTTGTTTGTATTGTTTCTTCCAAAATAACATTAATCTTTAGGATTAATAAAATGTGTATACACTTTTCAAATCTCTGATACGAAAACAGTTATTTTATTAATATATACCAGTATGCTATAACGATACAAAAACAAATTTGCAAATTTAAAGAATCATTTCAAATAATATTGGCGTGGCTAAGTGGATAGCACGGGCTTGAAATTCGGAGACTCGGGGTCAATACTCACCGACGCCACATAATCACAAATAGAGTTTTCCGTCACCTGGCGGAGAACAATGACACATGTGTCCTACCAATCCAATTGCCCAAGAACGCTGATATCAAACCACGATGACACATATATATGTCTATATAAAAAAAATCATTCGACAGTGCAAAAATAAACAACAGGCTCCGGTGCCAGTAGCAAATAAGATCCAGTGCCAGTTGCATCCAGGGTTCGGGATTTTGCAATCTAAGCATAACTAAGCCTGTCCAGTAATCGGTAAAAATATATCATTGCAGACATAGCATATGTCAATTGTAGTCGACGTTGTTTGTCCTTCAAATTATTTAAAACAAAACGGTTTGTAAAACAATGTAAAATATTTTGACAGACAAAACGATTAGTTATTGACGTTTCTTGATGAATTTAAACACACAAATGTATGTAGTGTTCCATGTGAGCATTTTCAATAACTGGTTTATTTCAAAGGAATATTTTAAATAATGTTCAACCTCACTTCCAAAGGAGTGTGTTAGCAACAGCCAGGGTCCGGTCTTTACATCTTATGCATTTTCATAACAATTAAATAATCATTGCTGGTTGTTGCAAATAAGCCGTCTCTCATCTGTGGTTGCAAATAACTCTGTAACATGCAGCAAGCGGATTAGTTGGTGTGTTGTGAGACTCTCAAAAGTCATTATCACAATCAAAAGAGACACTAGGTAATGTATGTGAAATACATCCAGTTTATTTTGTGATAATACTAAACTTGAAGCCTATGGGAATGGTTTAGATATTCTATATAGCCCTGTTAAGGATAATAAAAGTGTGTTTAGTAGATCTAAACTATGCTGAGATGTCATTATAATAGTTTATACAGGCCACAACTGCATATTTGCGACTTCAATATAGGTTAAGCTTAGAATTTATTTTATTACGGTAGTAATTGTATCATGACATCTATTCAAATGGATTGTCCCAGCTGGAACTCCCTGTTTACGATTATTTAACCTTATCTTGATGTCCTTAAAGATTAAGAAGTGAAACAATAAAACGGTGCAATAAGCCTCAAGTTTCCGTACTAATTACGCACTTTATACAACATTACCACACAACCTTATAAAAGACAAGTTTATTGCCCTTATTCAATATAACTTTGCTGGGGAAAAAACTACTTGTTTGGCCTGTAACACTATTAAAACAGTTTATAGAGAACGTGTTGGTATCCCGATGGGTACGAACTGTAAAACAGTCATACACACTATTGACACAGATGTTTTATAATGCTAAGAAAGAGCTTCCATGTTGAGTCTTTAACCCAATACTAAGGCAGATGACGGCAATATCCTGTTATCTGCCCCGCGGGGCAATTAAGTTCTATTGGATTTTCGTAAATCTAAACAACGTAGGAAATACTGTCTGTAAATGATCATGATCATCCAGACGCTTGCTTTATGTAGATACAGTGTTACCGTCTGCGTGCTGAGCAATCATTGAACATGAAGAAACTAAACGGCCAAGTAAACAACAGAAAGTTTGCACAGCATAAAATGTTACCTTCACGGAATAAATCTGAGGTAACTCCCAGAACTAATCTGTCCCGGGGCAGATAACAGGATTATATATTGAGAGTCGCTTTTACGCTCTTTCCATGCTATATAAAGGGAAGATATTCCCGGGAAGAGGGTTTTCTTCGCGGGAGAAAGCATTAGCAAAATGGGGCTTGGATTTTTTGGCGGTAGGGAAGTGTCTTAACATGCTCACTATACGGAATAAATCTGAGGTAACTCCCAGATCTAATATGTCCCGGGGCAGATAACAGGATTATATATAGAGAGCGATCAGTCGCTTTTATACTCTTTCCATGCTACATAAAGGGAAGATATTCCCGGGAAGAGGGTTTTCTTCGGGGGAGAAAGCATTAGCAAAATGGGGCTTGGAATATTTGGGGGTAGGGAAGTGTCTTAACATGCTCACTATACGGAATAAAGCTGAGGTAACTTCCAGAAATAATCTGTCCCGGTGCAGATAACAGTATTATATATAGAGAGCGATCAGTCTTTATTATCTTAAATCCGTCTAAGACATAATCGGCAATATATTGCATGTACATCGACGTGACCAATATGAAAGCGGGCGTAGTGGAACTGAAGAAATACGGCAATAAGCATGGAAATCGCGGTGCACATTAGTTTCTGTTCATATATTCCGAAATATGCGAACCGATGCATTGAATGTGTTGTTATGAGGAGAGTTGACACATATGGTTAATATCAACAGTTTATTGTGTACACAGAAATGGACAGCGTTTGAACGGTAATACTGGTATTAGTGCAGGTACGCCCAGGTACTTACCTGTAAACAGCATGTAAAGAGCGTTGAAATAGGAAATCGCGGTGTATATGTATTGTTGTTATTTGCTCCGGGGCAGATTAGTTCTGGGAGTTACTTCAGCTTTATTCCGTATAGTGAGCATGTTAAGATACTTCCCTACCCCCAAAAAATCCAAGCCCCATTTTGCTAATGCTTTCTCCCCCGAAGAAAACTCTCTTCCCGGGAATATCGTCCCTTTATGCAGCATGGAAAGAGCGTAAAAGCGAAAGATTGCTCTCTATATATAATCCTGTTATCTGCCCCGGGGCAGATTAGTTCTGGAAGTTACCTCAGCTTTATTCCGAAAAGTGAGCATTTTAAAACACATCCATACCCCCAAAAAATCCAAGCCCCATTTTGTTAATGCTTTCTCCCCCGAAGAAAACCCTCTTCCCGGGAATATCTTCCCTTTATGTAACATGGAAAGAGTGTAAAAGCGACTGATCGCTCTATATATATAATCCTGTTATCTGCCCCGGACAGATTAGTTCTGGGAGTTACCTCAGCTTTATTCCGTGAAGTGAACATTTTAAAACACTTCCCTACCACAAAAAAATCCAAGCCCCATTTTGTTAATGCTTTCTCCCCCGAAGAAAACCCTCTTCCCGGGAATATCTTCCCTTTATGTAGCATGACAAGAGCGTAAATGCGACTGATCGCTCTCTATATATAATCCTGTTATCTGCCCCGGGACAGATTAGTTCTGGGAGTTACCTCAGCTTTATTCCGAAAAGTGAGCATGTTAAGACACTTCCCGGCCCGCAAAAAAAATGTACCAATAACATGATATACTACAGTAGAACTCATTTGTCCCGGGACAAATGACATGATTATATATGGAGTGATTGACGATATTTCAGAATGTGTATATAATGACCTATTTGGTGAAATTCAAGCGTCTGAGTGATCATGATCACGATATTCTATTCTATTCACTCAAGAATAACTAATTCATCCCGCGGGGCAGATAACAGGATATTGCCCAGATGACATCGAACTCTGGCGGATATATAGAACACTGACATTTCTTTCGTCTTTAATACGTGTAATATCTATCTTAGAGGACTTCAACTCAAGAAAGCTAATATTTCTGATACTGTAGCATCTTTTCTAGATTTGCATCTCTCAATTTAAAACGGAGAAATAATAAGCACAAATTATGTCAAAGAAGATGATTTCGATTGTTGACATCGTTCATTATCCACCACGTAGACAGGGCCCGAACAACATGTTATGGCGTATATGTTTCTCAAATAATTAGTTTATTTCCTTAACTCTTATCTTATCTGCTTTTAGAATAGAAAAATATTGTTTTGAGGATTTAACCTTGAGGAGGATACACACACACACAAATATTCCACCAGCATTCTTTTAAATTAACTATGAAAAACGTTTGTCAAACGTTACATGCACTCTTATTGATGTAGTGATATTCTATGAAAGCATTCACTGTTCGACTATCAAGCAATAAAGATGTAGATTAAAACACATGTAAATTATATACAATACAGAATGCAAGCTTTAGAACGGTACAGATTGGTCCTTCCAATATATTTGAATGTGTATAATGCATGACACAGATACAGATATACATGCAATAAACAATGTGTTGACAATGCATCTATCTCGATTACATGTGATAAGTAAACGTCTAAGGCAAAATAATACCAAGCTTTACCAGAAATGTGTTCGTTTACATGTTTTGTTTGGTCAATGTTTTTCAAGGTATGCTCTTGTTTCGAAATATGACGCTGTTGGATTAATTTATGTATGTAGAACTATTCCTATGTACTGTGTTCAAGTATAAAGTAACCTGGTTCCGCACCATTTTGTACATGTTAGTTGTTTTTGACTGTTTTGCCTGCAGACTATGTCTTTTCAAGAACAAAATAATACCGTTGGTGATCTACTGTTTCAGTAGAACTGTTGTCTTTTGCAGTTTTCTCAACGTCCAAATTGTTATTAGCTCCTTCCGCTTCGTTTGAATTTTCTTCTTCAGTTTTCTCGAGAATAAAATAATTAGTTTGAGCACTTGTTGCTGCTTTTGGTGTCTGGTCTGCACAGTCATTATATTGCTCCTTTGCTGCTTCGTCTTTCGTTCGGTCTTCCGATTTCTCTGGAGCATTACGCTCGACTGCAACACTAGTGACGTTGTATGGATTATCGTTTCGACCATATGACTGTAGCTGTTCGTACACACCTGCTGTTGGGCTAGTCTGTTCGTGTACGTCTTCAGCGGTATCTCGATACACAGGGTCATTCTATCGATACATTAAAACAGGATATCATTAATTTCAATAAATCAAACAAAAAGGAAAGCCCACATTATTTTAGTTTAACATTACAATATTTTAAAATAAAGTTATAGGGCTTTCAAATCTTATTAACATCAAACAATTGTTAATATCGTTTTCAGTGACAACATTGTCTTTATCGGAACGTCACTTGTTGAAATGTTTGTCTGAATAGTTATAGGGAACAAGCTTTAATCGAAATAAAAGGTACGCCTATATATTTTGATATTGAAATTCGAAGTCTTGAACGTGTGAAACAATTGTCCGAAATAAAACATAGCACAATAAGCACTTGATTTTCGCTGTTTACTTAAAATATTAAATAGATTTGAAGAAGTATTGAAGTCTGTGTGGATTTGAGTCGAAATTGTACACTACCATTTGGATTTCCATATTTTTGTACATAAATATGAATTAATACTTTTAGAAAGCGGAATATATAAAATTATATGTATTATAACAAGCGCAATCGTATTTAGATATACTACTTTTATCATTGCATTTAAAATCCATGGTACACTTACCATTTGAATATTGACGTCTGCTAGAACTTCAACCCCCTTTGCGTTACAATCAATCATATCGGTAGTATTCTGGTTGCAGTTACGAGATTTATGCAGCCACCTTAAAATAAACAGTGGACTTAGAATAGAACCTTTTCTTTTAGTAAGTGCTTATAAATATCCATGCAACATCTTTCCATAATTGTTTTATTTATAATTAAAGGAACTGTTCATTTGCTGCTATAGTTGTACGGCTTGCACATGCACATTGTTCACTAGTAAAACGTGTAACAACGTGAAACGTGTTGTTAGGATTGTTCAATCATGTTGGTACAATCCTGTACACGTGATTTGTCCGTCGTGAACAAGATTGTATCAGCATGATTTAACAAGTTTAGTGATTTTTTGATCATGTTCCCGGCAAACAATATCAACAAAGTTTTCAATTCCAGAAGGAGTTTGCTTCATTACTTTCTTTCATACACGATTATTTTACCAACTAAAGCGCACGCAGTGACACTATACAGTGAGCATTTCCTCCGCTGCAAACTGTAGTTCGATTACTCCAGGATATTTTAGGATTAGCCTTACCAAAATGTATACATTCATTGTTATACACTTTCTGTCATTTCCTAGACCTTGGGAAGGCTAATCTCACAATGTAACAGGCTGAATCAAATGTGCTTTACGGCGGACAAAATTGCTCACTGCGAAGAGTTTGTACGATTTAGTTCAAACAAATTCATCACAGTTATGAAGCAAAAACATACCTAAATCGTTGTTATTGTCGTGAAAAAAAGTCACGTGGTTTCGCCATCGTGTTATTAGGGATGTGTTATTTTTTATGTATCACAAAGGTTTGTTGATTATGTACGATCGTTCCTAAATGTGTATGCAATGCGAATCGATTTCATAAACATTATATGGCATGTCGTGGAAAAAAAACTTTCTTGCTTCGTAGTTCATGTATAACGAAGAAAGTAAATACAACATTAGTAGCTTACCGTAAATTATCTCCACATATTTTACAGTACAACATCATAGCCATCATTCCAAGGATAAAACACAGCACGGCAAGGCCAACTACTGCACCCGGGGATATATACCCATCCGTGTATGTTACCTTGATAATGGTGTCTGTTACTGTAATAATAGAATAATAAATTATATATGTAAAATTGGAGCGAGGAAAAGTATAAGTACAAATAAGTTATAATAAGCATGACCGTAAGCTAACATACATATACTTACAAATACTGCTATTATTGACAGATGTATTGTACAGTACACTACATCTGTCAACATAGTTATTTATAGTTTGTTGTATATTCATGAATATACAATTGTGTTGATATGTCGAAGACTACTATATCGATATGATTTGATACTGTATGGATATGAATAAACAAATGTATCGATATGAATAATCGACAGTATCGAGATGAATAAACTATTGAAACGATATGTATAAACGACAGTATCAATACGAATAAACTACAGATATATATATATTAATAAACTACATTATCGATATGAATGAACGACAGTATCCGTATGAATAAATTACAGTGTATATATATATATATATATATATATGAATAAACTACGGTATCGATATGAATGAAATACATCTCTGTTTCGATATAAATATATAAACAACAGTACACCATCGATATGAATTGATGCTGTATCGATATGAATAAAATAAATACTGTATCGATATGAATCCAGCCATTTAACAAAGTTTGTATCCGTAACATGCAATGCATGCCATATTCTATGCTCACATCCGATATCACATTATAAAGGCAATCCTTTTTTTTTAAATATTGGCACAATGTTTAAACATAAGCGTGTTAAGATGAGCGAGTTCCAATTTTCCGCACCAATGAGGAACAGCCGTGATTTTGTTTCATTCTTGCTTTTAAATGTATAAGCAGCTAAGACACCAGTTGTACGCATGCATTAATTGTGGTTGTAGCATGAACATAAAAGATTCACAAATGCATTCAGAATAAAATGTGTTAATAGAAAATCAGTACCTTTGGTTATATTTGAATTTGCTTTTAATTCTGTAAAGAAAGAGAGAGAGTACATTATAATTTATGAAGTATTCAATAATCACATCACTTGCGGTGTTGGAGTGTGGTAAAACAATGATATATTCATCAACATACTCTATTCGATCGGCTCAGATATACATTATTCTTCCTTTCTGTAACATTTACTTAACACAATATGCCATACCGACTAGGAAATTCTTCATTAATTATCGAATTGGCAATTTGTATGAAAGTTTACGCAAAAAATAGTAGTAAACCACTTCTTGTTGTTTTTAAATTGTAATAGCTTGAAACAAGATCAAACGTAAACTATTCACTACTATCCATTCCGTTTCGGTCGCGTGAACAAGTAGTGAACTCATTCTGTGTTATGTGTAAACATTCATTCAATCCACACAGCACTAAACAAACGCAGTTTGAATGTCAGTAAATACTGAAAAATGGATCTCCTTGAAGCAACAAACACAAACAAGAGAGAAATGTAGACTCGTTTTATTGAGGTGAACTCAGAAACTGAGAAAATGTTTCATTTTCAATATTTTAGATTATTTAGAGTATTTTAGAGTATTTTTGCAACCCTTCCCCCAAATGTCAGATTTTCTCTCAACAATTGATAATTTTGCATGTTTATGATTTTTTCTGAAAAGATGTATGGCACAATGTGTGGTATCCATACTCAGGGATGAACAAAAAAGCCACTAGAGTTTATGTGATGGAGAAATGTTGAACAGTGGCATTGAGATATTGCATTTGTATTATTACTTCTTTATTTCTTCACAAAATTGACTCCATTTAGTCCAAGTTTAAGCGCAGGTAAATCACAATATTTCAAGACAAATTCATTCAGCATTGCAAACAGTCCAAATGTTATTTTATTCGGTTGTTGGATTGAATTCACCTGTTTTATTAAAAACGTAACACAAACGTCTTCCATTGTATTTATATGACGGGGATGTGACATGACAGTATACACGCTGTATTGAACTGAATACATTTGTCGTCGAGGTAAGTTTATCGATTATACGCTGCATTTATCGATTTTTACTACGCTTATGGTGGCGGTATGCGAGAGGGCTCGATGTACGGCACACCCATCTACATTGCAAACGGACATGATGTATCCATGTTTTACTGAATTATTATATATTTTATATTGCCAGAAAGCCAAATAAAAAACCTTTCTAATGGTGTACTTTTATTCCAAATAACAGTTAAATAAATAGGCAAAATCTCGAGTTGGAACGGAAATATAAAGCATTTTTTCTTTTCCTAAAGTGTTTACGAGCATATGACCGTGTGTTTATTGGTTTGGTCATCAAACATTTATTGTTTAATACATATAATAAGATGCATGGTTAGAAAGCCAAATAAATAACCTTACTAATGGTGTAATTTTATTCCAATTTACGGTTAAATAAATAGGCAAAATCTCGAGTTGGAACGGAAATATAACGCATTTTTTCTTTTCTTAAAGTGTTTACGCACATCACCGTGTGTTTATTGGTTTGGTCATCAAACATTTATTTAAATAAGATGCAAGGTTAGAAAGCCAAATAAATAACCTTTCTTATGGTGTAATTTTATTCCAAATAACGGTTAAATAAATAGGCAAAATCTCGAGTTGGAACGGAAATATGTCGCATTTTTTCTTTTCTTAAACATCACCGTGTGTTTATTGGTTTGGTCATCAAACATTTATTGTTTAAAACATATTTAAATAAGATGCATGGTTAGAAAACCAAATAAATAACCTTTCTATTGATTTATGTTACTTCGAACAATTCTTCAAAGGTTAAATGAACGAGGAGAAACAAAATAAAAGCGTTGCCGCAATTATCAAGCTGTTAATTTTTTCAGTATAGATAATGTTTGTGAGGATAAAAATACAGTACATTTAAATGATTTCTAAGTGAGCAAAATTAAATTTTCTTTTTAACTTATCTAAAGAACAACTGGTAAAACCTCGACTGCATTGTGTGAACAATTAGGAATGGTGTGGGTAATGTATTCTATTGGCATAATAACAATCGCTTGAGTAATTAACAAACACGCATGTATCAATAATAAAAATATAACACCGGCAAACGTGGTAATGATAATTCGAACAACACATTATTAGTGTTTGTTAGTTTTCTTCTCGGTTTTCAGGTCGGCTGATTTAGTATTTTAATCAGTTAAAATTGTTGACAAAATCGAAATGCAAATGCCAATGATTGTAAAATGCTCTCATTTCCAAGTTAGTTGCTGCAAAACGTAATTGTAATACCATTTTCACGATTTGCGTGGGGTTTTCGTGTTTTTAGCAAATGTTAATTGCTTTCTTTAGTGTTTTGTTCTCAAACCAAGAAGTGTAAAATTGCGATAAAAAAAGGTGAACGATGTTCGTGCTTCCATAAAATACACATGTTGATCCAAGATTAATTTTTTCCAAAATGGCCCAAAAATATTTTTGTTAAATTCAATGTCATAAACCACTTAAAAACTACCCTAAACACAATTTCAATATGTCTGTTATTACTTTCAACCATCAGCAGGTACTTTGTAAGTGAGAAAAAAAATTTACCCTTTCATAAAATATACTTGTTGATCCAGGAGAATTTATTTTTTTAAAACAAACGGCGAAGTTAAATTATTTTTGTTTGCAAAAATCAAAATCATAACCCACTTAAAAAGCGTGAAAGACGTATAAAACAAACAAAAAAAAGACTGCGCGAACGTCGGCCATCCTTTTTTCATCGCAATTTCACGCTTCCTGGTTTGAGAACAAAACACTAAAAAAGCAATCAAACACTTGCTAAAACACGAACAACCCACGCAAATCGTAAAAAAGATACTTACAATTACGTTTTGCGGCAAGTAACCATGTTGTTTATAATATCTTCAACCATAAAACGCGATAAATCATAGAGCGAAATCACATTCTTCATTCTAAAACATGGCGGCTAAAGTGAACGTTAATGGCCGAAGTATTACAAATGAGTCAACGACAAGTGTTTGGAACACTTCTGTCCGAGACCGGTCCGTTTAATTATCAGCCCAGATTATCAGCCCAGATTGTAGGTCTAGTTACTGTAAATCAAACAGATGTGCTTGCCTGGTTCAGTCGAAAATAGTTCTCTATCAAAGAGTGCTAATCCTTTTTTTCTTAAAAATCGTTTTTATTGCAATTTCCTGTTATTGTTGTTTTTTTACTGTAACTGTAATCTGAACGTGTTATTGATATTTAGAAATGCAGCTCATAAAGCGTTTGCAATTGTAGATATTTAGATATAAATTTCAAAAATGAGAGTAGAATGAGTGTACAATTGCAAGGAATCGAAACAATGTTGACCTTTGACTCGTTGTAAGTGAAACATATTTCTTAAAATACATCCTTGTTAATGTTGAATAGCAGACATGTTAACTTACAATACAATATATGTTTCCCATCATTCTAACGAGGTATGAGTTTTTAACAGATTGTCAACATCCTAAGTTTATTTTGGAAGGGACATGGAGAATCATTTAGGCTATTATAACCATAATGACTGACAGCTTATGTGAGGGTTAGCAGTATTGACATTTTGAATTTTGCGGATTTGTGACCGTTAAACGATTGATATTCTGTCGCAAAATCGACATTTCAATACTTAACCCATTTCTATAGCATTTCTGTGTTTTTGAAAGATTTTCACAGAAACGCTTCAACAAAACTAAATTACGTCAGGTGTGGACGGTTTAACGTCACTGACAGGAATTGCGATAGGTTATTCACTATTTAATTTTTGAACGTCGACCAATCGGTGTGCAGGATTTTTGTCAAGTGCGTTAAAAGATTAAATTAAGCTGAGAATTAAGTTGAACGGCGACACAAGTCGATATGCTGAAAAGTCAATGTAATGTATACTGGCATTTATGATACTCTTTTAAAGGGATGTACTTAGTCTTTTCACTTTGCGCGCTGAAGACATGAACTAGTGAGGCAATCGATTTAAGTTAAATAGTAGGCATATTGCCTAGTGACCCTGTCACGTTGATAGCACTGTCTTCATATATAACATACACACGCAATACTCGTACATACATACAAGTATAGCTTATATGAATGGGATCACATTTAAGGATTCAATCACACATACGCTATATTAAGACAGTGACAATAAAAGGTGCTGGAGTCAATAACGTGTTGCTGACGTCTATGGATAGAGTTGACACATCCGTCGAATAAAGCTAAAACATTTCCCTTAAAATAGACATTAACTTATTTAAAATGTAATAAATACATTAGTTAACTGGATAAGATTATTGTGAAATCATTCAGTTGATGTCAATCGTGTTATACCGACGGAATAATTCTTCGCGCATTCAGATCGCGTATGAAACAGTTCATTTAGAGGGAGGGCAACATTCGAACTGTTTCACCCCTAGATTGGTGAAAAATGGCGAGAAACAGTTAGTTATGACTAATAACCATTTATATAGAGGGTTAGGTAATACAAATAACTATTTCCACATTGTGCAAATGTTAACCAACCTTTTAAATATCCGCACAGTGAGTCTTGATTATTGTAGTAGTATACATAAGTACATGATCTGAAAAACAAACAGGAATTTAGCATTCAAGGACCACAGTCAACCAAAAACGCGCATCGAAACAAACTACTATTAGAATTAAAAGGCGAAGTATATGAAACATAAACATGATAAAAGTGTTGACAATAGGATAACCACCTCAATTTGCTATTGTGTGACATAACCAAATATGTATTGAAGCAATAGTTATCACTCTGACTCCAGTAAAGGGTCTAGACGTGAACGTGAATTTTTCAACCTATAATGTTCTCAATATGTTAGTAAAACATAAACACATTCCTAGAACACACTTACAATTATGTTAACTGTAATATTTGTTTCAATTATATGTATGTATTTCAGATTAAGTTTTTATTTCGGTGATACAAAAGAGTATGATAGTGGACCTTTGGAAACAGCCGAACACTGTAAATACGAAATATTGCAGTCTCGGTTTGATTGAAACTGTTCATGAACGGTAGTGAAATATGCTTGCTACCGTTCACGTCCACTAACCCCGGGTAAAGTCGAAAAGAAGTTTTTTGGTAAACTATTTTCGTGACTCATTATCAATACCAAACGTGCAGTAAATGTGGATATTAAAGTAGAATAGGGAAATTTAGCATTCAAGGACAAAGGTCTATCAAAAAACACGCATCGAAATTGGCAAACAACAATTATCAGGATCAATAAGAGGCATAACACGGTTGACAATAGAGCTGCCATCTTGGAACGGTCAATGACAACAAGGGCCGCTGGAGGGGGTGGGTTGTTAAACCAGGTTATAGGTGCAACACAAACACTAAATTAACTGTACAGGGACTACCACTTGATTAGAAGTATTTTCCGATATTTTCTTGCATTCGTTTTGTGCACTATTTTTTTTCTATTAAATATATATAAATTAGTTAAAAGCTAACATGTGTGTGCTAAATGCATTCATTTACACATGACATATAAACCATATCAACTGTAATAATTAAAAATATTTCATAATTTAAAACGTATATAAACTTTTCTGAAAACATTTCGAGTAACAATGTGAAGAATGTAATGTCCAGTAATTAACTAGCTGTAGCCTTTTTGTAAAACCACATCGGGATATCACTGAAATTTGACTAGATTAAGTGTGTATTTTACCGTATTATAGGTTATTTATGATAATGCCTTTCTTTTCATTTCGGTATACTATTAGATGCTTACGTGGATTGCCGTCTTAGTCTAGTATAAATGCTGTCCAAACTATTAGTTACTGCTCCGAGCGGATATGTGAGATCAGTCTTCGCGTTTCCATATCCAATTGCTTTGTTGTAAGCATTCTCAGTAGTGCCGATTTTCTGTTTTCGATCATGATTAGAGAGAGTCATTGGAGCAGCTCTGAGGTCATCTATGTCATCTATGTCACCCGCGCTAAATAGACCAAGTACATCGTTAGTATTCATATTGACCTACAGTTTGCAGATCACAAGACATGCTGATTACTTTGTTAATTTGATTTGTTTGTTCCTTGAAATACGTATTGTAACATGCATTTACACGTACGTATGCATACTAAATGTGACTACATATTATATGATACACTTTTGTATAATATACTTGAACATTTGCATTACGACAATAAAGACATAGTAAAGCTGTGTTACAGTCTGACAAATAAAACTTTCTCAAAAACATAAGATGTACTTATCAAGTTTAAATTGGCATACTTGCAAAAAAAATACAATTACATTACCTTCCACTTAAACACGTGATCGAATCGTTAAGCACAGTAACACACATTTTGAACAATTTACCGCTTACTACATGGCAAATAATCAGAAGACACGTGCCTGAAGTAGAAATAGTTACTTGAGAGATATCATGCTTATACCGAATTTATTTCAACAAGATGTTTAAAGAAACTAACCCGCCAAATAATGACAAAATTACATTACTAAACCGTTTATCAGAACTATCCGGATATTCAGGTCATATACTAATGCATATGTGCAGACTTTTATTTTACAAACATTTTAAGCAATCATTTGAATCGGAATATTATTTAAATGAGCTACCATGTAAATATTGAACGGTATTGGCCAGATTAAGACTTTCTTCGCATCAGCTACGTCTTGAAACGGGTCGCTATGCTCAAAATAGAATAGACAGAGCGATGAGTTTCTGTTCTTTGTGCAATTCAAGAGATATTGAAGACGAATATAATTTTGTTCTCGTCTGTCCTGTTTACCATCATATTCGTAGAGAATATATCAGCTCATTCTATTTCAGTAACCCTAATCTGTATATATTTGTTATTTTGATGCAGTCGAGAAATCAAACAAATAAGAAATTGCATTTACGAGTTTGCTCTCCGTGAATCACTGTTGTAAAAATTGTACCATTCGAAGATTTACCGCACATATGCTTAAAAGTACAAATTCAATATCCATTTTCGGCTAAGCCTATACACTAATTTGAAGATGTTATGAGAGATTCTGCTATGATAGTCATTTCCATGCAATATACTGATTCCTAATTGCAATGCGCGAACAACATGATATGTAATATATATTCATGATTCCAATATAGTATACAATAGTAGCGATATACTGCTGTTGCCAGGTGGCACTTGTTTTTTATTTGTTCATATAATCTTTACATGTGACTCTTTTATTGTTAAATAATGCTTGATAGACTAGAAACTGTATTGCTTACGTCTAAGTAAAGTATTCATTATTCTGTATTTAAAATACCCGTGATTGCAAATGCGTAAAATGAATTATGAGTTGGTAACTTCATGTTAATTCGACGCTGCAGTTTTGGGGTTTGGTCTGGCTGGTTAAAACAGTTTATATTGTGTCTGTATAGTCTGAATTCTCAAAATATGTAAGTTGTGTATAAACCCCGTCATCAGTAGGTTAAGAACGGTGTATATATGTTGTAAGATTTGGCGGTTTACCTACTTTAATAAAAGCTGGATATGCTAAAAGTAAAATGCGCAAGGGTGCATAAATTAATGAAACTCTGCAGGTTTTACATATATGTCTACTAGCACAGTAGCACTTAGCACTGAACAGTCATATTTCTCGAAAACTAACAATTTAAATTAATACCTGTCAAATCTTCCAATTAATTGCAATTAATGGATCATCCCATAATCAACCAATCTCGTGATAACATTAAAACCCTAACACCTTTAAGTTGTAACTTAAATATTTCAAAAACAGTTATTTCGACAGAAAAAGAATTGCACTTACTTCCCAGTGTATATATTTGCTCAGTGTAAATCTCATTCAACATCGATATGGTCCACTTATATGAACTTACGTTTTTTTAGAGGGCGTCAGGTGTCGATTCTTGGATGGCGGGAGGTGTTGAGTACTGGTTCTATCCAGGAAAAATGAGTGGTACCATTTAGATACCATTTCAGATGTCATAAGTGCTTATCGTGACAAAGGTATTGTAATTATTATGGTAGACATGAATGTTCATGTAAATTCAAGTAAGTTCATAAAAACACTTGATAATAGAGACAATCAGTTTCGACAACTTATGGATGACAACAGACTTGTTTCTGTTAACACACAGCCCCTATGTTCTGGAGCAAAGGCAAGTTACGAGTCACAAACAGGACACAGTCTGATCGACCATATCATTATGCATAAGAAAAAAATGGACCATGTACTAGATTGTAAAATACTTAATGACAATGGTACAAATGTGTCTAATCACAGACCAATTTCTGCACAATGTCCTTCAAAAACATGCAAGTTCTGAATGAAAATTCTACAGGAGAAAGAAAAATCAAACGGTCGAGGGTTTCACCTACACAATTAATAGACTATGAACAGTTTCTCGAAACTGATGTAGATTTGTTACAGGCTAAATCACGATGTCTGCAGTCAAAGTCTGATATTGACAGTCTTTATGTTGGTGGCAAAAACTTATTAACGCTACATCAAAATGTATACCTAAGTCAAAGTTTATGCATTTCTTAAAACCATAAGCAATTAACTATATGTAACAAAGCTATAAAAAATAAACGAACAATTTGGATCTTAAACGGAAAACTGAGAAGCGGGGAACACTTCATTGACTATAAAAATGCAAAAAGGCTATTCAGATGCCAGCACAGAGAAGCTGTTGATAAATAGTGACTTGATAAAGCCGCAGAAATCGACCAAGATTTATTTTGGACTTTAATTAATTCAAGAAGGAAAAGATCCTGTTCTGCCCCTGGAAATGAAATGATATTTGAAGAAAAAATAATTAGAGATCCAAGTGAGTTGACAAAGTGCTGGCTTAATTACTTTCATGAACTATATAGGGAAGAAAAAAGTGAACATTTTGATGACAGTTTTTATAAACATGTTAGTAAACTTGTAAACTCAAAAATATCTGAAACATTTCTAAAGGATAATGCTGAAGTGGAAAGTGTTACTGTAGAACAAATTGGTTCCTTCTTAAAAAAACGTTAAGACAAACAAACGATTGTGGTGAAGACAATATATGTTATGAACACCTCATTCATGGGGGAGATCTAATTAAGTCCCTAACTGCAAAGTTGCTTACAGGTATGTTACAACTATCAAATACGCCAGATAAAATGAAGCGCGGTTTGATTATAACACTATGCAAAGGCGGTAAGAAAAACCAGAAGGATCCTAATAACTACAGAGCAATTACACTGTCTTCGGTATTTATGAAACTGTATGAACGACTTGTTTTAACAAAACTACTGTCAACTAATAAAACTAATATAAATCACTTACAGGGAGGCTTCCAAGAAAAGTTAGGGTGTTTAATGTCATCCTTTTCTCTTAAAGAGTGTATATTGTACGGAAAAGAACTTGGTAGCAAAGTATACGTCTGTTTTTTAGATTTAAAGCGTGCCTTTGACATATTATGGCATAATGGTTTATTTTATAAATTAGTTCAAAATGGCGTAAACTCCGTACTATATAAAGCTATTGTTAGTATGTATAGTAATATGAAAAGTCGAGTCAAGTATCGTGATTATATATCAGACTCGCTTGATATCCAACAGGGAACCAGAGAAGGTGGTGTGAGCAGTCCTCATTTATACCTAGTTTATATTAACGGACTTATAGAAGAGATTGAGGAATCCAGAAATGGAATTTGTGTCCTGAACACAAACTGTAGCTGTTTAGCTGTTGCTGATGATATTGTTCTGTCCTCTTATACAAAACATGGCTTGGATAAAATGATGGACATGTGTGCTCAATATGCGGCAAAATGGCTTTATTTAATGCTAATAAATACGCCGTAATTGTTTTCAACGAAAAAAGAAAGGAATACAAACATCATAAAAGAAAGTGGTATATAGATAAAGATAATGTGAAAGAAATGGAACAGTATACCCATCTTGGAGTTGTTTGTAACACATATGCATACATGAAAGATACGGTGAAAGGAGCATGTTTAAAACTTCGCGGAACATCTTTATCGCTTTTTAATTCTGGAATTCATGAAAATGGACTTCATCCAGCAACATCGTTCAAAATGTACATTTCAATTGTTTTACCTAAGGCGCTATATAGCTGTGAACTCTGGAATGAACTGTCGAAGTCCGAAGTTTTAATCCTTGAAAAAGCACATCGATTATGCATCAAATATATGCAGTCTCTCCCAACACTGACCAGAACAGACATATGCTTAAGCTTGATTGGTGCAAAAACGATTGAATGCGAAATAGATGCCCGTAAGCTTGTATTTTTAGGGCAAATATGTCGTACAACATGCTCCCATGTAGTACGAGAATTGTTCATCTACAGACTTGTCTCATTTTCGAATGATAGGTTACAACAAACAGGGTTCATACCAGATATTCACCGCATTCTTAACAAGTATTCACTTTCTTCCACGCTGACAAACTTCCTGCAAAATGGAGAATTTCCATCAAAAGATGCTTGGAAGTACTTAGTTAAAAGACAAATTCATGATCGGGAGGAGAGTGAATGGTCAGCCAGGATGGCAAACGTTGTCGATTGTAAATCTTTTGTGGCGATCAAACCTATCTTAAGTCATATATCCGAGATTTGGGAATTTTCACAACTTCAACCGAAGTATGCAGAAAAATGTCAAAGTACTATTAAGCTACTTGGTAAATTTTTTAGTAAAAACTATTTATCATATTGCTCTAAATGTAACTGCATAATGGTTTCTGTGTCAACTCACTTTATTCTTGAAACGGAACTGATTCGACTGAAACTATGGAAGTTATTTTACAACATTTTAGGTGTTGATATTTACCTTAAGTTTATTAACCTAGATCCTAGGTTGCAGATAATTTTAATGTTTAATGGCATGAGACCTCTAATAAATGACAACGAAAAGAGCACACATTGTTTGAGGGTTATAATAAATGCCTTTCATTCAATCTGGACTTGTTAACAATTGAATAACTATATACTATTTGCAACTAGCTATATTAATTAACCAGAGCAGTTTACCATAAGTCAGCAATGGTGGCATATTTTAATAAAACTATTAAAATGATTATGAAACGTAACATTTTTACTCTTATATAAAGCTAGGAATCTTTATGTGAGGAAGCTATCCAGCTGGCTTGCGGAACGTCGGTGGTTCTACCCAGGTGCCCGCCCGTGCACGAAAATTGCCCGGAGGGGCACCTGGGGTCTTCCTCCACCAATGGAAGCTGGAAAGTCGCCATATGACCTTAGCTGTTGGTGCGACTATAAAATCCAATTCAATCAATCAATCAATCTTATATAAAGACGATGTTTATATTGAGTTAGTATTACATTCGTCTCTGTTTACCTTGTAATGGGCTTACTATTCTTATCGTTAACTGATTGGTTTAAAATATGTGTATGTAGAAAAATATATATACTCCCGTAAACTTATCGTGTGACATTTATATTTGAGTGAAAAGGTAGTTTTTGTGTGTCTGTATGTTTCAAAAAATCCCCCTAAAAAAGATGTTCAAAAAATCCCCCCTGTGTACCTTTTTGTAAAGTTTTACACATTATTAATTTTTATACAACATGTATTATATATTTTGCATGGAAACCTTTTTTTTGTTTTCTTTTTTTTTTTGGTGGATGGGGGGAGGGGGGGGGGGGTTGGGGGAAGAATGCAACTAGCAGAACCATATATTGTTTCTGTTTCTTACTGTTTCTTATTTCTGTATCTTTTCAAGTTGTATAGTGGTTGCAGGTTAGATCAGCTTGTATGTTTTGTCGAGACTGTCATTGCGGTACATCTCGTCTAATTTGGTTTTGGTTGTTGTTGCGATGTGGATCAGCTTGTATGTTTTTCCTGATTTATACAGCTATCAGAACCATATATTATTCCTGTCTCTTACTGTTTGTATTTGTTCTTGTTGTATAGTGGTGACAGTTTAGATCAGCTTGTATGTTTTGTCGAGGCTGTCATTGCGGTACATCTCGCCTAATTTGGTTCTGGTTGTTGTTGTAACGCGGATCAGCTTGTATGTTTCGTCTGCATTTGACAGCTATCGGAACCTGTATATCGGTTAATTATTACAATCACACGTGCATGGTAGGATCAGCTAGGACGCTCCACCGCACGTGGCATATAAACTTTGGTCAAGTACCTTAATTCCGTATGACGAGATCAGCTTGTATGTTTCGTCTTGTTCATGCGGATCAAGAGACTTATAAACCCACCGATCATGAGATACTGGGATGTGGTTCTGGATCAGCTTGTATGTTCCGTCTAGATCTACATTGCACTATTTCATCTTGTTCATGCGGATCAAGAGACTTTTAAACCCACCGATCATGAGATACTGGGATGTAATTCTGGATCAGCTTGTATGTTCCGTCTAGATCATCATTTCATTATTTCGGAAGATGGGTGGGAAGAGACCGTCAGTGAAGTGTTTTCATTTACTGGGACTTCGTGTCTTGCAGTTTGACTGTCAGTAAAGTGTTTCATTTACTGGGTTAAACATGTCTTCACTCAGGGAAGGAGAAAAGAAAAATGCAAAAAAAATAAATGGGTATCTATGTCATTGTTTAATTGAAATCTGTGTGAGACAACATAATTAATAGTAAAGTCAGCAATTGAATTGCAACTATTTAAATTCCGTGGTAGATTTATAGGCATATATATATATATGTACTTGTAGTAATATAACATGATATATGTTAAGCAAATGCATTTTTAATAGGTCATTGTCGTCTTATTCAGATATGTGTGATGCTATTACCTTTCATAAGTTTGGACGTTTTTGTGTTTATTGTAAATAAATTATGCAAAATCTCAAATATAATATAAAGAAATAATAATAAAATCATATAACTTTTGCAAGTAAAATATGATGGTTTCACATCTTGTAATGTATCGGACTAGGGTCACGGAGGCTCGAACTCGTCTTTGTGATCTTTGTTGATACAGTCGTATGCGAGTTATATAGTTTTACATAAAATACCAGAAAGATACCAGAAAGATAAATGCTTTCTTATTAATGCATATTCCATGTTCCAATGTACTCTTGCACGTGTATTATTTAATTAATCTCTTTAAAATAGCAAATAAACATGATAAAGAGAATAAATAAAAGCTCATTTACAGTTGGTTGGTACATGTACTGGTGCATTTTTGAATCTTAAGTACCTAATCATTACTATTACCTTGCAATTACTCACCCCGTAAATAAGAACGTTCATGTATATATGTTTCTAATCATAATCATATGCTGCTTGTTATTTTCTTGAATAATTATATTGTGTGCTCGTGTTCATATGCTCTCCATATGGGAGGTAATAAAGAATAAAATTTAAAAAAATAATTCTAACTTTTGATAAAATTTTAACATTTCCTTTTCATTATTACCAACACGATATCAGTAACCAAATGAGGATGGAAGTATTAACTTGCATATCCCTTCAAACCCCTTCTCCAAGAAGCGAAAACGGGATTGGCTGGGGTGCCTTAATGAAACCATAATTTCGGCTTAAAAAGTTTGCATATTTAAAAATAAAACATTTAATAGTTAATTTGAAACAGGTTACCGCATTTATTCAGTAAAAACATGAAAGACAAAAATATCGGACAGGGAAAGCAGCATTCAAGGACGACAGTCAACCAAAAACACAAAAAAACTAACAAGCAAACAGAAAACGAGAAGGCAAAAGTAATAAAAATGCAAACGACATCACAAACACAAAAAGGGTTGACAATAGGGCTACAGCCATGGAACGGTTAGTGGCAACAAAGGCCACTGGGGGTTTAAACCGGTTCTAGGGTGCACCAAACCTCACACTTACCCTACTGTCAACCCATTAAAACAGGACAGTGTAAATAAAGAAATCCCCGCCATGATCTTATCTGTAACCAACAAGGCAGCATCAATAGGCAATATAAGTAAAACACATTTATGCTCGTGTAAATATAATATAAAAAAACAATAGCCTAGAAAGCCACAATGAAGGTACTCAGTGACTTGGCAGAAGCCAGAGCAACAAGAGAATAAACCATTAAGGGCACGACAGGAAAGATCATAGACAAACATCAAACGCCACCGTCCCAATGGGCTTTAGGTAGGCGTCATCATAGGGTCCACAGCCTGTCCTGTCATCTTACAATTAAAGAGGAAATCATAGTGGCGAACTGTAAAAGGGTCCACCACCAAGCATGCAGTACGTTGCAAAATGATAGGTTCATAACCTCTTTTGATAAACTTATTAACAAGTTTAACAAAGATAGTATGAAAGTGATCATGACCAAGAATCTTACGATGTTTATAAATCACATCACCATAGAAGTCAGGTTGTGATAGTCCTTGTCGCAGAAGAGTCCTTAAATTACTTTTATATTTGGAAAGAAGATCAGGGTTAAGATAATAAAATTTTGCAAAGGTTTATGGTAACGGTATCCCTGATTGAGTAGCTTTTAAGTTATACAAAGATTACGAATATTAAAGTCCTCAACTCGAGCACAAGCTCTTGAAAAACGAATTAGTTGAGACACATACACTCCATAAGAAGTTGCTCGGGGAACATCCCCATCAAGTGGGGGTAATTTAAAAAATTAAAAGAGCCCGAAGGGCGAGTGAAATTATTGTTTACAATTGAACGGCAAACCGTGATATATCATAGATAATTCACCGTAAACGATGTTCTATTTCTATTCTAATACCCCTAAAATGTGAAAATAAAGCACACATCTGAAATCTTTCGCATTGCTTTGCTTACTCTCCTAACCATGCGTACGTTACAATGCGTTATGCGCAATGCGCAATGCTTATTCTCCTAACGTCGCAAAAATTACAGTGATATATCGTTAAATATAACGAGATATTTTAAACTAGACTATATAGTGCGGGTGTATTAGAATTTTTAATATAAATTGTCTGGATTCTTGTGTAACAAGGACAAATCAAAATAAAATGGTATTCATCTCCCAAACCAATACTGTGACAGCATTGACAATATCTTTCTTTTCTATGTATTCCATTACGAGAGTATCTACCGGTCTGTATTCTTAACAAATGTGCTGATATTCTGAATTTTGTTAAATATGGTCTGAGATTACTGGCATGGTAAAATATCAAGGTATGATTCATAATTAAAACTCAATTTACAGTTATTATATAATTCAAGTACATCACTTGATTCCTTATCTGCAAACCATCGTTGTATAAAACAATCAGCATTTCTTTGTCTAAACGTGTTTATAAAGTATTTAGCATTAACAGAATTTGGGTCATTCCGGACATTTGTAAAACCATATTCATATTTTTTGCATTCGATGCTCAATTTCTATACCCATTTTCACAATCTTTTAGTGACGATATGTACAAGCTTTTTAGTATTATGTCATCTGTTTTCAATAATTTAAACAGTATTTAAGTATTCTTACATAACGCGTTATAAATAAAAGATATCTACCTAACTCACTATATACTCCTGATATATACAAGAACTATTTCTTACTTTTAAAATTTGTTTACAAAATTTTAAATGTTATCTTTCGATTTGCTTTGATTTTGTATATCCCCAAATTTCCAAACAAAACTGACCCCAGAAATGAATCAAATAGTTAACATAATATTATTGGTTTTAACCTTATTTTTCTATAGTTTACTAAGAGAACAATTAATGCTTTCAAAGATTTCCCAATAGGTGTTCTTGGTTTAAACCTGCATGCATATAATTCAAATAAAAAATTGAGTTTTCATATTTTCATCTTATTTTACCATAGATTTTAATATAGTATTACTTGATAGTATTCTTATAATTAATATTAATGACTGAACAAATGCAAGAAATATAGAAAAACTAACGGGACATCGCGAGTTTTTTTAAAAATTCCAGGTTGCCATGTGTCCCTTTAATCTAAACGAAAAATATTCTTTTAAACGAAATAACGTGTGGTTTGTCAAAATTATATTTAATAACTTACTAAAATTGTTCAGTGGCCAATATTGCACTATGAAGCTTAAACCGGAGCTCGTGTCTGCAACAGGACTGTTCCCTTGCCACGTGTTTTTTGTGATATACATGGAAGCGTTTCGATTTGATTGCAATCATCCTCGCTATTTGCTTTAGCTAAAGTAGATATAACAAGTAAAGTATAACGCATGCGTTATATGTAGACGATCTTTAATAATGGGTTAGTTTGTGGAGGCTTTGTTCAAGTCACATGCCTGTAGTCGACGATATGGAGCTGACAGGAAGGTAAAGTGAAGAATTAAAAGATACTGTATGAATACAGATAAGTTTTTATTTGGTCTTAGGTATACATTATTATACATGTTAAAGGGAACATATTCAAGTATTTTCAATTAAACGATTTACACCTGAGCTATAACAAAGGGAATTTCAGTGACCATGCTACAATATAATATAAAAGTCATATTTACTTAAATTTTACAAGTGATTATCAAATGGGCCCTACTTATGTTCATGTTTTAGTTGTATTCAGTCTCAAAACCGCTTCGAAGTTACCGTTAAGGCAATCAGCTTTGCATTTTAAATGAATTAAGAGTGATCTTATAGAAAAAAAAATAATTCTTTACTTCTTTACTTCATTATAGTACTCAAATATAAATGAGTGCCGAAACGTCTAGGGTAAAAACTAAAATAGATGCCGAAATGGTTTGATACCGAAACGTCTAGGTGCCGATTCGTCTAGGTGACGAAATGGTTTGGTCCTGAATCGATCTAGATCACACAGACGCAAAAACTTGAGAACTGTCTGCATTTATTAATAAGCATTTTTCATGTAATGATCATTGATCATTGGGACCCTGTTTTAATTAGACTAATATACTATATACACAATACTTTTCGTCTAGAAAGACGAACATGAAAAGTAGCATTCAAGGACGACAGTCAACACACAAAGAAACAAAGAACTACTATATATAAAGATGAATAAAAGGCAAGATAAGACATCACAAATAAATAAGGGTTGATAACATTGCTATCGCCTTGGAACGTTCAGTGGCAAAAGAGGGCCGCTGGGGAGCACCAAACCTCACTCTTACCCTATTGTCATCCAAATAAACAGGACAGTATAAATAAAGATATCCCCGCCAGGTTATAATCTCTTACAAAAAAGTCATCATTATCAAATAATATTTAAGTAAAACACATAAATGATCATGTATATATACTCAGCTAAAATAGAAAGTATCCACTTTGTTTTCCTGCAAAATCTGAGACTGTAAGAAAGAACTGACAATTGTAGCATGATTTTCTTTTAATAACATCTTTGTTTGATGTTCACACAAAATTTCATCGAAATATACCGAATGCTTAAAAAATAAATCAAACTTTAAAAACATAAGTGCGAAAACGAAATTCACAAAACTTAACAAATGTAAAGATTAGCGACAATAGCACAGATTTAGCACATTACCTCCAGAATTCGTCAGTCGTTACGTCAGAAGCATGTGACGTCGCATTCTTGCGTGTATTCGGAGTAACGCTGGACACATGAGATATTAGCGAGATTTTGAATGTTTTTCTGTGTATTTAAATCGACTTAGACTGCGGAATCTGTGCTATTATCTTACCTTTACATTTATTCAGTTTTGTGAATTTCGTTTTCACACCTATGTTTTTAAACTGTGATTTAATTTTTTATTATTCGGTATATTTCGATGAAATTTTGTGTGAACATCAAACAAAGGTGTTATTAAAAGAAAATCATGCCACAAATGTTAGTTCTTTCTTACTGTCTCCGAATTTGCAGGAAAACAAAGTGGATACTTTTTATTTTTGCTGAGTATATAACATAAAAAAACAGAAGCCTAGAAAGCTACAAAGTAAGTGCTCCATGACTTGGCAGAATTGAATTGAATTGAATTGAATTGGGGTTTTAAGGCGCACCAACACATTACAGGTTATATGGCGCCTAACAGGCATGAACATGCCAGGCTCATCTTCCATGTACATCGAGATAAAATATGGAAAATGGGCCTAGAAACTTCTCACCCTGAACTGCAGAGTTGCTGCAAATTCTATTGTAAAAACTCCATTTACGCTGGAGCCACGTTTATTGTTTTTCTGCCACTGCTCTTAGTGATGTGAGCGAGATGGCACCTGAAACAATGCAGGGGTCATGATGAAGACCTTTAATGAGCATGAACAAAAAATGACAAAATGAATATGAATGGGGGGGGGGGGGGTCCTACCCCTCTGCATGTGACGGTGTGTTTGCAGTGGTTGTATTCTACCCCGGCAACCACACGGGGCAGAAGCCAGAGCAACAAGCAAACCCAGTGACGAACCAAACATTCACCTCTGTGTATTTAAATGTGTTCTGTTAATCAAAGAGTTAAAAACTAAACAATAATAATTAAAGGCAAATGATAAAAAAAAAAATCTTACCTCTTAGTGATGAATAGTTTCTGTTCATAACGTTTTATTTAGTTTAATAACTTATCAAAACGAACACACTTAGAGGGGATAAGGCCGAATCTTAAGTGATTTGATTTCTCACTATCTGCTGAAGAAAGTTATTTCCTGTACGTCTATTATTGTTGACTGACCATTTGTCATAACACGTTAATTAAAGGATGTCTGTACTTGGCTATTGACCTTTAAAGGCAGTACATCCTTTGTCGTTTCGTTATATGGTTTGTCATATGTCCATATTATACGTCAACTGAACAAAATCTGAATGGATGGCACTCTAAAATAAAGATACCCTTACCGAATCTACATACACCAACATATATGCGACTTATATGCGGCTTATAAGCGACAAATATGTCACTTATACTTCACTTACAAGTCTCATCAAATCCTGAGTAAGTGAGTTATATGTATATGTCAAGTGTAAGTCAAGCTGATTTTGACATATAACTCGCATATATGTCACTTATATGCGGATCTGACATAGGTCAAATAGTTGTACAGGAGTGCTGTATACAACATTTACCGCATATAAGTGAGAACTTAGGCATTTTCTAATCACTTTCTTAGTTGCCGATGTCTGTAATTTTCTAAGTCCAAAATAAAGTGAAATATTTACAAATTCTGTAATTTCAATTTTTGCACAGTTTGATATGACAATGTGGGTATCATTATTACCAGATTTCGGAGACATTTAACACGGGTTTTAGGGATACACGACAATCTGAAAGTATTTATCAGTCATTGAACTTTACATTTCAAATCATTAATCTAGTAGTTTCTTAACTTTTAACTAGTTCGCATTTATTTAAAAACAATGTACCATATTCGCCCCTTTAAGCGCCCCGCCCAGTCGGCACACAACGTTGATTCAACGTTGAGATGTGGTTGGATTCTGGTCACGACGTCGATCAACGTTGCCCTATTCAACCTTCAACCATCAACTTGTATGGGTATGAGTACTGACGTTGTATCAACGTTGATTCAACGTTACCGTTCTCAACGTTGGAACATCGTTAGAATTGTAACGTTGTATAGACGTTGATTAAAGGTTGACCTTTCAACATTGTGGATATATATATATATATATATATATATGATATATTAGTCATATAATTGTTTAACGAGGTGTAGGTAAATAAAAGATGTGATAGATAACACCTTGTATCATTGCAGAATTATATACTGTACTCCTTAAATGTCCTCTTTAATTACATATAATATATAATCAATAGAACAGCAGGGTTTATTTACACATGTTATACCATGAGATTTAATCATTTGAACTGAAATATAAGTAACAAAACAGGTCTGTCATGTTAGTGTTATAAATCATGGATTTTTCATCAATATAATCATGTGCACTTAACAGCTGTAAGAACTTGTTGAAGTTCTTGATTTGCATTGATAAACTGTTATTGTTGTTATTGCCTTATCTAATTAGATGTTTACTTATGTTAATTGTGTTGTATAATCAGAATTAAGCTTTTGTTATTTTATAACCTCATGCATATATGTCAAAACTATTATGTGATTACTATGCCAGTGATGGCCCATAATTGGAAATAAAAGATATTCTATTCTATTCTATTCTATTCCTCCCCTGGATATCCGCTAGGAGGCCACTAACGGAAATGCTGACCCAGCCAATCAAATGCAGGGATATAAAATTTCACGCGGAAAACTGAGATTGTGTCTTGTTTACAAAGAAATGTGTGTATAAAATCGTTTTAGTACAGTTATTTCGATAATCCCGGGGGCTCATATGGTAGAGGGACTATAAACCTTAGAAAGAAAAAAAAAAAAAAAAAAATTATTTCGATATTCCATAAGCGTCGGTGATCAAGTTCGAAGTGGTAAGTCAGTGTTACTTTGTTTGATGGTAAATTTTTTCGTACTCGTTGGAAATTATGGGCCCTTCTTTTTTGAAGTTTTTCTATCCTTTTTTCAAAAAATATTCTCCAACGACCAGTCTACCCCCCCCCCCCCCCCCCCCTCCCCCTCCCCCCTCCACCCCCGCAACCACACTTCATAATCCGATCATTCTCTGACCTTACCTGCCCATTTTACGATTTTGATATTTCATCTGCTTAAAAAGCCACACACAAAAACATAAAAAAGAAGGTTTTTAGGGACAAAGAATGCTTGGATTCAGAATTACGGTGAGATCTTGCATGCAATGTGTGTGGCTCTCCCTGCACACAGTGCCGAAGGCTTTACATCCCGTTCAAAAGATAGCATACTTTCGCTGATAGGGTCATTGTCGTACTGGGTACAACAGAAAGGCAACCGGGTTACATTAATGTTTACAGAAATGTACCCGAAAATTATCGAAATCCAGAAAGGCTCCCAAATATACATAAATGTACCCGAGACAAAATCTCGCGAGAGTACAATGCGAAACTTTCATTAACGATTCACTTTTTTAAAATTTTAGCTTACATATTTACTGTATTTACGTATTTAATGGCACCAATTTATATTTTGAAAAACAATATTTTTGATATCCCTTTTTGATGATTCGATTATCAGAATTCCCATTGTGTGTGTGTGTGTGTGTTTTTCCGGTGGGGGCTTCGGAAATAAAAGTACAGGGATTCCTTCATTAAACTATTCTTGAATGACGAGCTGTGTATTTGTTTAATTTTTGCGCGGGGTTTGATGATTTACAACTTCCGGTTTTATGACAATACGTTCTAGATTTTATTACTAACTATGGCAGCCTAAATATGTTTTTAAGAACATTAGTGCAATAGTTAATGATAAACAATATTGTTTAAGTAGTTGTTTATCAAGTTCTAAATTGTTTCAATTCCGCCAATGAAATCTTGTTTGTCCGGGTACGTTTCTGTATATTTGGGGATAGTTCTGGATTCAAAGATTTTCGGGTACGTTTGTGTATACATAGATGTACCCCGGGTACCTTTCTGTAGTACACAATACGACAATGACCCCATCAGCCATACTTTCGCAGTACCTAAAGTCCTGAGTCAGGTGACGGCAAACAACCAATCGTTAATTCTGGCCCCAGCTATTTTTATATCCATCTTGATTTGAGCTTGAACTAGCGCTTCTAGTAGCTATAGCGCTTAAATTGTATAACTTCAATTTAAACATTTGTGTACATAACGCGCAAGATTGAAAGGGTGGGTTATCAATTTGTTTTGCAGTGCTCAACATTGTTTAAGCAGCCATTACCCAACTGGAAGCTGAAGTATGAAAACATGTGAAAAGAGTAAAATACTAAAGGACTCACACCACTATTATCTCCCTTAAATACTCCTGCCCTACAGATGAAGGAGGTAGATAAAAAAAAAACAAGTTCGCTTTTCTACATTTTACAGGATACATTGATTTATCTTTACCAGGTTCTAAATCTACAGCATTTTAGGAAGAGATCCCAGAAAAATGCATGTTGATATAAGATTTCTAGCTAATTCTGCCTCATTTGACACATCATTGGTCTAATCTACACGGGGTTGTATTTTTGTCTAAATTTTGATAGGTGTCAGGCAAACATGAAATTAAAAAAAGTTCAATCTGGTAAATATTCGTTAAAAGTTAATAGCATGCAGATATTGGATCAATGAAGAATTTAAGCATAAATACATGTTGCAAAATCTTTTTTATCTCTATGCCACGAACAAAAACATTACAATGGGACCCTATGGAAAATTAATTGTGGTGTGAGACGTAAAGAATCAAATGATTGTTCTCTTAAAGGTCCTTATTCTCTTTCAGGACGATGTTAAATGGATTGATGGCGAAAATCAATATGAATGGAAATTTCCCTTCAAGAACACATGTCTCTGCAAAATTATAATTGGTAATGTATTAATTAAAGGTATTAAAGTTAGCTCTGTAGAGGGCAACATGTACAGTACGGCTCACGCGAAGCACACACTTTACTCGATTCGCCGAGTTTGGCCCTATCGAGTGCCGAGCGAATCTATGCCAAGTCAATGTTTGGATTTGGCGAATCCACGTGGCGAAAGGACATGGAGACACTCCGCGTAGAATCCAATTAACCATAAGTTCACACCTTTGGCAATTTATTTTTTGGGAACAAGTCTAAATTTTCCGACAACTTCAACTTGTCCGACATCGCGCTTAAAAAATGCAATCAATTGGCAGAAAAATACAAACGCCGAGTGCATCTTTCCCATGCAAAGTTGACATAACTGATAAATATAATGAATACATTCAGTAATTCATTTTGAAGTCTGATTTAATGAGTCGCTGGGACTCACATATGTTGAAAGTAGGTAGCGCGGCGGATTCGTAACTGGAGGCCACGGGTTCAATCCTCCGTGGTGCCACTGAGTTCCGTCGGTGTGTTCTTGGGCAAGACACTTTCCCTTAGCCTAGTCCGTCGGATGGGGACGTAAACCGGGCGGTCCCGTGTATAGGTATATCCTCCGAGCATGTTAAAAAAACATAGGAATCTATTCGATAATAGTAGTAGGGCAGGTTCCCGGATTCCTATGTATCCTTCCCCTCTCTCTGGGGCGGCTCTAAATAACCTATACTGTGTTGATGAGCCGTTAAACAAGATTCAATTCAGTAAAACTTCAGCAAAATATGTGCATACAGTTTCAAAACTGTATCATTTTCATGTTATTCCTTATTATATATTGCTACGATTCTTTGTTTTACAAAGTATTTCTTTTTGAATATGCGCTTATATTGCGCAGTTGTCTCGGTTCTGTAACAGGTAGTCACCATTATAAAAATCTCTGTATTTTTTCTTTATTTTATGCTTGCAAACAGTCTACACACACTTTAAACAGTTCAATTAGTCCTGAGTAGTTTGACATACCAATCAAGTGTCAGTTTAACTTTAAACATTTTAATTGTGGGTAATTTTTTATAACTTTCTTCGGTGGCATTTTGTGTTCTGACATCATTCGGGATTCCTAGTCTATTCTATTCTGTTATCTCAACAGAGAAGCGCAAAGGACCATGACACAATCTAGGGATTTCCATACTAGCGAACACCAACAGTTAGTAGAACGTTGTTACTGATTGGATGACAAATAGTTTTTACCCAATCGGAATACGCGTACTACATTGTGATTGCGTTCTACTTTAACCGGTGTCGTGTTATATTTGTTCTCTTGTTATCACATCGAAAACGGTTATTTACCACTTGTACAATTTTCGAGCAATGCGTCCATGGGACGCACATGTTTAAGAATGATGCGTCCTCAGAAAAAATGTGTGTCTAGGACGCAGGACGCAGAGCAAAATGAATCACTGACAATTCGAAAAAAATATGGATTTTAAACTTTTCATGCATTTAATCAAACGTTTTTCCGTTTCTGTTGTCAAAAAATCAGTTCTCTTGAGACCGACATAAATAATTTGGATACCCATAATCCCCGGCACTAACAACAGGTTTATGTCCCGGAATTCTTTAAAATTTGTTTGCTTATTTTTACTAAAAAACTCATGGATATAATAATAAATTATAATCAACAGCAGGATCGTAAATCGTTTTAAAAACACCGATTAAATGAAAATTGTAATTTCCAGTATAGTAATTACTAATTGTATTTTATGTTCAGTCGCTGCGAAGCCGATAATAGGAACCGCCATATAATTATCGTGACATTATCCGGGCATTCGAATTTTCAAAAAACAAAAATAAAAAATAGTTTTCTGCTTTTTTTTAAAGTTATTGAATAATTATGCATTAAAATAACTGCAGTAATAAAATGTTGCACCTTTCACCCCTTTCACCTGTGCAGTTTCGACTCGGCAAACTCAGAGTTTGTATACACGAAGTATCGTGGCGTAACCGTTATACGCGAAGTATCGTGGCGTAAGTTCGTCGAGAGCCGATTCCCACGCCGAGTAGATTTATCACCCAAACTCCGCGTAATTACGCGATTTGTAAATTCCTCACTCGGCATGAAATGGTTGTACGCCGTGGCCTTTCGATATATTAAATGTGTAAATAAAAAGATTCATATATCTTACCTTCCTTTTCAGTAAATTTGTTCATATATATCTTTCTTTCCTTTTCAGACAAGTGGTGGAGACCTTTGTGGAGGATGAAATTAAAAGGTTTTTAAAATATGCCCAGAAAAGGACTGGAGGTGGAGGGAGGAAGAAATAAACAAGACAATTTTTTTTTAACTCAATGGCCTGGTGACTGTCACGAGAAAAATTCAAGGACCAAGCAACCAGTCAACAGAATATTCCACCAACAAACTCACTTATGACACCAAACACACAGAAGAATATTCCGTCAGTGAGCCAGCAAGTGGAAAGTATCGATTCCATGGATGACGACATTTATACTGCATATCAAGCTGTAAGTATCGGTCTATAAATACGTTTTGCTTGACATTTTCAAAGTAAGGAGTATCTTCCAAAAATGTTTATAATTAAAAATATTCACTGATGATACTGTGCAGATTATTTAACTGCTGGGATCGATTATAGGGAAATCCTTCATGAGATGGGAGACGTGTGATTCTTTTCACAAACGGAGCGTATGTGAGTGAGTGAAAAAACAACATGTTACCATCGAGTGAAGGATTTCTCTATAATCGAACACAGCAGTTAAATAATCTGTTTATTACATTTTAAATCACTTCGTGCATAATATTTAGCTGAGAAATTCCAATCTTTTGCCGATAAAAATGTAATAAAAACGTGTTAATTTATTATACTTTAAAAAAAATGTAGGTATAAAGTGCAGACATATATTCTTTTGTAGAGTTCTAATTTTGGTTGAGCCCGATTACGGATCTCGATTTAGCGATTACAATGTTGTCCGGGTATATATTTGTCCATTAGTCTGTTCGTTCATTCGAGCTTTCGAAATATAAGTCACATTTGGTTGGATCAGAATGACATGATGTTGATCCTTGTTGAAAACTATTTTGATTTGACATTAAACATGGCCGCCAGCGGCCATCTTTTTTACATAGCGTTACATAGTAAAAACTTGTAGCGACTACTCCTGTGAAACTACTTGACAGATTTCCATGAAACTTCACAGGAATGTTGCTCTTGATGTCTAATTGATCCCAGCAAAATTTTGGATAGGCCTGAAATTCAAGATGGCCACCACGGCTAAAATATATTTTTTAAAAACAAGTTTGTAGCAACTACTTCTTGACAACTGTAAGTGATATTGATATCAGACTTTTTCTAAAATGATCACCATGACATGATGTTGATCCTTGTCGAAAATTATTTTGATTCAACATTAAACATGACCGCCAGTGGCCATCTTTGTTTACATAGAGTTATATAGTAAAAACTTGTAACGACTACTCCTGAAACTATGTTACATATTTTTATGAAACTTCACAGGAATGCTGATCTAGCTATCAAAACCTATCAGTAGAGCTTCAAGGTCGTTGACCTCTTTTTTGTTTCATTTAGAGTTCCAGGACACATGAAGTCGAGTTGGTTCCTGGCTATGGTGTGAGACTATCGGTAGCACAGCTTGATGCCTGCCTTAGAAGGCAAAAAACAGTGGAACTGTTATGGCAAGGCTTTTGATGATTGTGTTTTTGACGACGAGACACTGAGAAACAGTTGTGTGAAGGGTACTAAATCAAGGGCACCACTAGACGGCACGATTGTGAATGCCATTATTAGTAAGTAGTTTTGAGCTAGTTTTATTATTACTGTAAATTGACACTGTCCATAATTAAGGCAGATATTGAGCACAAGCAAATAAACTTCTTTTTTTTCACTCATGAAATGTATGTGTAGAACATGATCTCATAGACCCACATAAGTGTGCTGTAATAAATGTGTTGATTAAAACCTAAAAGGTTTTATTTATTGTTTGTAATCGCTGGCACTGCAATATTTATTTCTGTTGCTCATGTGACAGCCATTAAAGAGACAATGTCTGTAACTTTAGCTCACACAATATTACCGTCAATGTGTTAAATAAGAATGAAACATACAATTTGATTAGTTAATATTTTGGCTAGCATTATTTAGATTTACCGATATGTTATTTTGATATCAGATACAGGGTTTATTGAACACTATAGCTATGCCCTTGAGATGATGACAGACATGATAAACAATACAAGTTTAATGTCCGAATCACTTTTTCAGAATATGTAACATCAAAACGACCAGGCTGTCTGGAGAGGGACATCACCCAGGCCGTAAATCAGAAGTGTGCCGATGCACGAAATCTGATGAAAATGAAACCTGCAAGTAACAAATTCTAAAGGTATGTTGGGTGCTGCTAAAAATATATGTAGACTGAAATTAAAGACAACAGTTTGGTATTTTTTTTAAATTAAATGCAAGCAGGTTTAAATTCAAAATGATACTGTATAAATAAATCAAGACGCCAATGGTAATGTTTGATAAAAACTTCAAGATTGCCACGACTCCCTTTAAATACATTTGGCATTTCATTCACAGTCAATATCATATGGTGAAAAAGTTGTTTGTTACTTTAAAGGTCAAGGTCGGGTGAAGTGGGGATTAGTCAGCTGGTTATGTCTCACCACAGTAAATGAACATTCCAAGTTTCATAGTAAATATTTTGATGGTGTTGAAGATGTATGTCTTAAAAAAAAGAGAAAGAAACCCATTGAAATTTCCTAAGTTTTGTCTTTAGAGGTCACTAGTGGCGTCAGACTTAGTTTCAGAGAGTATTATGCCTTACCCCAATCAAGGTACATACCAAGTTTCAGAGCAATGTCTTTGATGATATTGTAGGCACTTTGTCTTTAAGATCAGTGTAACTGTAGGTGCCGCTTTTTATTTTCCTAGGTCTGAAACATTACTGATTGTACTATTAAAATCAAAATGAGTATGAGTACGATAGTTACAATGTCACTATCAATTTGCGTACGAAATTGGTAAAGAGTTCTCGTTCGTGAATCAATTTGTGGGAATTCTTTTTTTCCCTGCATTATTAAAATTTCACTAGATTTTTACCGTCAACAGCATGCTTTTCGAAATTGAATGCATGCATTTTAAGATTATTTTAATTGGGTTAGAGTTTGCATGAAAAATACATCCAGAAGCATTTTTCCACCCAATAGACAACCCCATATTATAGAAATGTTTTTTGTTTTGTTTTTGTATTTAGCCCCTACAGAAGGAATTAATGGAACTACCCCTACATATGTTTTTAAAAGTGCTGTCTTTGGGGCGTGCATGTTTTCAGGAACAGCTGGAGTAAAGCTGATATATACATATATATATTTACATCTCATTAACTCAATACCTTTTTCCTCTTCATATGAATTTTAATAAGTGCCTCCATGAAAAGACGATACGACTGAAGCTTTCTCGCCTCTCACCATTGTTGGTTCAAATCCCCCTGGGAGCTAGACTTGTCCAAGGAGGAAGTGTCGATTCTTACGGATGGCGAGAGGTTTATAGTACTGGTTCTACCCAGGAACAATGGGATGGTATGTCTACCACAAAAAAATTGACTGTCATATATGGCCATACATGGGTTTAAAATGACCTAAAACACCATTCTGTTCATTTCAAACAAACCATAATGATGAATATGCTAGATATATAGCTGATTTTTGAAAAGTATATTATATTTGATATATTACAAAACCATTTATGTAATTTAATATGTTCATTATAATATTTTCTTTGATTACAGGTGGTTGCTGGATCAAAGCCCTGCGCAGGAAACATCTGCTGAAGTTCTGTGTTGTAAAAAGAAGATACCAATTAAACCTCAATATTATGTTCAAAGTTTAAACGCTTTCTGTCTTCTTTCTTCACATATTTTACGCCCTTAGAGACGTATTAGGTCTTGGCGATTGTCCGTCCATCCGTCTGTCCGTCCGTTAACTTTATGCCTGACAACTGATTGGCTAATAACTTGAAAGTATAAGGTCTACAACAATGAAACTTTGTAAACATCTTAAGCATGATCCAGTGTATGCATCTAATAAAGGCCCATGACTATGGTTCATATTTTTTGAATTGTTCACCCTTTGAAAACAGGTTTAACTGCCTTTTACAAGTGATTGTGACTAATAACTTTAAAAGTATTAGATGTATAACAATGAAACTTTGCACACATCTTTCAACATGAGCCAATGAATATGTGACGAAAAAAGGACCATAACTGTGATTTTTTAAAATTATTTCCCTTTGAAATAGGTTTAACCTTGACAACCACAGGCGTATATGCCCTGCTAGGCTACATGTGTATGCCCCGCTAAGCAGTGATCTTGTTGCGGCAGGAAACCACAGAAAACAAGATCAGTGGATGACCTTGCAGATTCTAGAAATCAATCCCTGCAGGTGGTCAAGAAACTAAATGTGCTTCTGTCTGGTGAATTATAATTGACATATAAGTGGCTTATATGTGACATATAAGTGGCTTATATGTGACATATAAGTGGCTTATATGTTGCTTATATGTACAGCATTGACATCCCAGCTAAACATATAAGCCACTTATAAGTCACTTATATGTGACATATAAGTGATATGCAATACTTATCTGGACATATAAGTGACATAGATCTCATTTGCATACTTATAAGCGGCATAGATCTCATTTGCATTTAAAATCAATATAAGTCACTTATAAGTGAAAGATATAAGCCAAGTATAAGTGACATATATGTAACATACATCTTGACATATAAGCAACATAGATCTCGACATATAAGTAACATATATGCATTTTCCGTAAGGGAGCTAGCTGCTAGAATCATTGCCACACACGCATATATAAATAAATATGGACAAAAACTACTGTTCGGTGACTTTGCTAAAATATGCTACCTTCAGGCGACCTGTGCATATTAGCACATTTATCTACATTTTAAGCCATTATTTTGGCGTTTATCACTTAAACTCGATTTGTAAGCACCATCAGAGATCCCTCTCTGATAGTTCAAGCGCATTACTTGTCATTAACGAAAAAACATACATTTTCTCGTCCGAAATGTTACGAATCTAAACAAAAAACGTGTGGGATAAAGAATATAAATGGAATATACATGGACATGTGATTGCCAGACATTATTAGCAAGTCACCCTGCCGAAAATACTTAGAGGGGAAACACTGGAATATTTTAAACATATTTTGAACCATTAGGCGACATATACGTTTTGTCGCCCTAAGGTAAGTATTTTTCATGATCGTACTGCGTTCACCTTTGGGAGACATCACATATATGTATATTTGTCGTTAATGACAATTAATGCGCTTGGATGCTTTGTTGATGCTTATGAATCGATTTTAAGATATACAAGTCGAAAAAATGCTTTAAAATACGTTTAGATTGGTTAAAATGCACATGTCGCCCAATGGTAGTATTTTATTGCAAAGTCGCCCAACAGTATGATTTTCCCTTATATATATATATATATATATATATATGAGCCGAAACACGCAAAAACAACCCTTTAGAAATTTTTTGACATTTTATGTTTTTTATTTTTATGAAAAAATTCCTTGAACTATATGAACTAATAGTTAGTAACATCAAAGGTGGGGATCTATATAAACGCCCACCATAGAAAGTACATGTAATGATTAACATAGCAAATCATGTAATGACTAACAATTCAAGGAATGATTAACATAGCAAATGCGTGTAATGTTTAACATGAGATATAAAAGAGAAATATGTGTGTAAGGGTGGGATGGTGGGAAATTAATAAAACACTAGACAAAGTAACAACCCATCATAAGACATAGGACATAAGACATCGGATATATATAGTAAATCCGCCAAAAAGTACGGTTTGGAAAATTCCTTTGTGTTTTATTTTCTTCCAACGGAAACGCGGCTGTGTATATCATGAGCGTGGCACGGCATAACAAACACACAAACACATGCCTTACTATAAGATGTACACGGCATAACATACACACAGATTTCTACCTATTTGTGACGATATAAAAACATTGTTTACCATAAGAATATATGATAAGCTAACATTATCTAAGCAAGTTGTCATAAAAGCATTTATTTAACAATAAATTTATATTTGTTTTATGTTGATATCTTAATTAAAAATGATTTTATCTCAGTCTGAAAATTAAAGATTGTACACACCACTTTGACGTTGACGTCGGCATTTTCTATCGCATCAATAATTTATATTACCAAAACATATTCCTTATGATATAATAATTAAGTAAAACACAGAAGTGACGAGAAATTTGACTAGTAATTATTTGATTACCGGTAAAGGTCATAAATTGTTACTTTATGACGTTGTCATCCAAACGTCTGAAGGGACGTTTTCGTGTGTTTGCGGTTCATATATATATATGTAGCGGGTAAAAGGGGTTGATATACTATTTTCAAACAAGATTTATTTAAAAGGGCTCTGATAAACCTGATAAAAACTTGAAACAATTATCAAAATCCCATGAAAAATGAAGGAGATATGACCTATTGCAAATTTGCAAAGAACATACATGGAGGTGGCCATCTTGGAACGATGACATCATCGCACCTTTTTACCGTAGATGGCATACTGGCAAAATATATTTTAAATCAAAGAAAATCACTGCAAATTGATTTAAAATAAATATGCATATGTAAAATGTATAAATTGAATGCTCATTTTTCATTTGCAGTGATTTTCTTTGCTTTAAAAGACATGTTCTCAATATGCCATATATGGCAAAAAGGTGCGATGAAACCTTGTTTGAAAATAGTGCATCAACCCTATTAGGAGTTAATAGTAATTCATGTGATGCTTTAGTCTCTAATTCAAAAAAATTGTGATTGAATTATATACACAACTGTTATATAATAACATATATATTATATAATAACATATTGTGAAGGTTTCCATTTGTATTATGATTGACAACTATAACTCATCAAGATCTCCCAGAGTCCCTTTAATGATATCGTGTTTTGCATTTATCTTGATAAAGAATAAACTGTTTCTTACTTGATTTGTATTATTTTCTTTTATTTTCATTCCACTGCAGTTGAATTCAACTGATATGTATAATATACCTATATTTAAAATTGAGAAATAATGCCTGAATCCTTCTGAAATTAAATTTATCAATCGAATTTGGTTTGACGGTTGGTTAAAGAAGATGTAGATGTAAGCATTACAGAGTTATTGCCCTTGATAAAGACAAATAAGTGGTGTTCGACTTGTTTTATTATGCTTCTCGAAATTCCTTGTCCGCTCAGCTCCTACGTTTTCCATCTGATTTTCATCAAACTTCACAGGAAATATCAGAAGATGGCCAGAAGCGCATATTTTCAGGACATTCCGGTTGAAATATTTTTGGCAGGGTTTCCGCATTTTGAAGTTTTCAAATCTATAGCTTGTCCGCTCAGCTCCTATGTGTTTCATCCAATTTTCGCGATATGTCATATGAATATCACTTCTATTAGTGCATAATATTATTGTCAGGATGCTGAAGTTTTTCAAATGTAAATAATTTCTGTTAATTGCCACCTACATTTTTTATCTTGATTTCCATGAAACTTGGTAGGAAGAATCAATATGATGTCTAGTAGCGCCTATTATCAGGACATTCTGGTTAAAAAAAAATTGGCAGAGTTACTGGACTTTGCAATTTTTAGCTCGACTGATCAGAGATCCGAGTTTACAGGAGCGCCTTGTGTGTCTTTTTTTATGTATAAAGTATACTTGTGTGACTTTTTTTAGCTCCGTCATCCGTCTGTCTGTTCGTCCGTAAACTTTTATTTGTAGCGACTACTCCTCTGAAACTACTGGATGGATATTCATGAAACTTTACAGAAATGTTGCCCATAAAATCTAGTTGATCCTAGCAAAAATTCATGTTGATGTGAAATCCAAGATGGCCGCCAAAGCTAAAAATAGATTTTTACAATACAAGTTTGTAGAGACTACTTCTTGAAAACTATAAGTGATATTGATATTGGACTTTTTCTAAAATGATCAGCATGACATGATGTTTGTCCTTGTTAAAAATTGTTTTGATTCAACGTTAAACATGGCTGCAAGCGGCCATCTTTGTTTACATAGAGTTAAATAGTAAAAACTTGTAGCGACTACTCCTATGGAACAACTTGGCGGATTTTCATGAAACTTTACAGGAATGTTGCTCTTGATGTCTAATTGATCCTAGCAAAATTTTAGATCAGCCAGAAATTCAAGATGGCCGCCACAGCTAAAAATAGATTTTTTAAAAATAAGTTTGTAGCGACTACTTCTTGAAAACTATAAGTGATATTGAGATGGGACTTTTTCTAAAATGATCAGCATGACATGATGTTGATCCCAGTCGAACATTATTTTGATTCGACGTAAAACATGGCTGCCAGTGGCCATCTTTGTTTACATAGAGTTATATAGTAAAAACTTGTAGCAACTACTCCTCTGAAACTACTTGACGGTTGTTCATGAAACTTCACAGGAATGTTGCTCTTGATGTCTAGTTGATCCTAGAAAAATTTCAGGCTGGCCGGAAGTTCGAAATGGCCACCACAGCTAAAAATAGATTTAAAATAAATAAATTTGTAGCGAATACTTATTGAAAACTAGAAGTGATATTGATATGGGACTTTTTCTAAAATGATCAGCATGACATGATGTTAGTCCTTGTCAAAAATCGTTTTGATTCGATGTTAAACATGGCTGGCAGCGGCCATCTTTGTTTACATAGAGTTATATAATGAAAACTTGTAGCGACTACTCCTCTGAAACTACTTGACGGATTTTCATGAAACTTCACAGGAATGTTGCTCTTGATGTCTAATTGATCCTAGCAAAATTTCAGGTCGGCCGGAAATTCAAGGTGGCCGCTACGGCTAAAAATAACAAGTTTGTAGCGACTACTTCTGAAATCAAAATCAATCAGTAGAGCTTCAAGGTCATTGACCTCTTGTTTCTTGTGTGTGCAAGTATGTCTCTATGCGCAGGAAATAGTCTATTTCTTCATTTAAAGCAATAACATTGCAGTCACACAATGGGAGGGGAGCTTGTGTGACTAAAATGTGTCCAAATGGCAAAAACGACACACAATATGTGAAAAAACAGTCACACAAGGTACGAACGTACACACCAAAAACAGACACACAAGTTTTGAGTCACACAAAGCCTGATTTTGTGTATGTCCGTCCGTCTGTCCGTAAAGTTTTAATTGTAGCGGCTACTCCTCTGAAACTAAAGGATGGATATTCATGAAACTTTACAGAAATGTTGCCCATGAAGTCTAGTTGATCCTACCAAAAATTCATATTGATGTGAAATCCAAGATGGCTGCCAAAGCTAAAAATAGATTTTTAAAATACAAGTTTGTAGCGACTACTTCTTGAAAACTATAAGTAATATTGATATGGGACTTTTTCTAAAATGAACAGCATGACATTATGTTGGTTGTTGTCAAAAATCGTTTTGATTCGACGTTAAACATGGCTGCCAGCGACCATTTTTGTTTACATAGAGTTATATAATGAAAACTTGTAGCGACTACTCCTCTGAAACTACTTGACGGATGTTCATGAAACTTCACAGGAATGTTGCTCTTCATGTCTAGTTGATCCTAGAAAATTTTCAGGCTGGCCGGAAATTCAAGATGGCCACCATGGCTAAAAATAGATTTTCAAAATACAATTTTGTAGCGACTACTTCTTGAAAACTATAAGTGATATTGATATGGGACTTTTTCTAAAATGATCAGCATGAGATGTTGTTGGGCCTTGTCAAAAATCGTTTTGATTCGATGTTAGACATGGCTGTCAGCGGCCATCTTTGTTTACATAGAGTTATATAATGAAAACTCGTAGCGACTACTCCTCTGAAACTACTTGACGGATTTTCATGAAACTTCACAGGAATGTTGCTCTTGATGTCTAATTGATCCTAGCAAAATTTCAGGTCGGCCGGAAATTCAAGATGGCCGCCACGGCTAAAAATAACAAGTTTGTAGCGACTACTTCCTGAAATCAAAATCAATCGGTAGAGCTTCAAGGTCATTGACCTCTTGTTTTTAAAAAGTTTGTAGCGACTACTTCTTGAAAACTGTAAGTTATATTGATATGGGACTTTTTCTAAAATGATCAGCATGACATGATGTTGATCCTTGTCGAAAATTATTTTGAATCAAAATTAAACCTGAGTGAGCACCAGTGGCCATCATTGTTTACATAGAGATGTATAGTAAAAATTTGTAGTGACTACATCTCTGAAACTACTAGACAGATTTTCATGAAACTCCACAGGAATGTTGTTCTTGATATCTAGTTAATCCTAGCACAATTTCAGCTCGGCTGGAAATTCAAGATGGCCACCACTGCTAAACATAGATATTTAAAAACAAGTTTGTAGCGACTACTTCTGGAAAACTGTAAGTGATATTGATATGGGACTTTTTCTGAAATGATCAGCATGACAAGATGTTGATCCTTGTTGAAAATTATTTTGATTCAACATTAAACATGGCTGCCAGTGGCCATCTTTGAAGTTATATAGTTAAAACTTCAACTTGTAGCGACTACTCCTCTGAAACTGCTTGACATTTGTTTATGAAACTTCACAGGAATGCTGTCCTAGCTATTAAAATCTATCAGTAGAGCTTCAAGGTCATTGACCTCTTGTTAAAAAGATATAAAGCTTGTCGGCTCAACTCCTCCTACATTTTTCATCCAATTGTATTTCACATGTGTACCTTTATTCGGGGAGCATTCATCGGTTCTATTGATTTCCTGTTAAAAGTTTGAGCTTTAAGTTTTCATAAACACCAACAATATCATGGTCACCAGGTATTGAACATTTGAATCAAGGCGGGCCTATCATTTTTGTAGTCATTTTTGTAGAAAAAGGTGCAGGATATTGTTGAAAAGTGTAGGCTTTTTTTTTAATGCACCAGTTTAATATAACGGGATGTATTATGGTATGGGGCTCCACAGGTAAAAGTTGCTATCCCGCCAAAAAAAGACAAAATTAATCAACAAAACCGTTTGTCAAAACTCTGTCCAGGTGTTCAGGTCATATACTAATGTATATGAGCCGATTAAAAGTAAAAGTTGCCCAGGTGGTTAAAGTTTATATTGCTATAGAATTTGGATTCTTAAAATATATATATACCTCGTCGTTAGTAGTTTTAGAAACGGTGTACATATGTTGCAAAATGTAGCTGTTGTTGGCGGGATAGCTACTTTAACTACGAAACTATAAAATCAACACTCCCGATACTTCATAGATAGAATTCCTTTGGCGAGAGGACGAACCTTATTATTTTTAGCATCAGTAGGTCAAAGGTTATGGCCACCATGACATTATATGGAAATACGCATTCCGCACGATAACTTCGAAACCATAACATCCGCACAGTGATGCTCATGAAAAATGACAGGTTCACTGCCGTTGATGAGAGGAGGATCTGTATTGTTGTTGGGTTCAGTACGTCAAAGTCCAGGTCACCATGACTTTATATGGAGATATGCATTATGTTAGGTAATTTTGAAACAATAACAACCACACTCATGACACTTGATAGATAATTATACCCCTCTGTATGCCCCCCTTTCGAAGAAGGTGGGGACATATCATATTGATGCCACCCTTCGAAGAAGGTGGGCGCATATTGCTTTGCAAAAGTTGGTCATTCCGTTCCGAAATCTTGTCTTCACGATAACTCAAGAACAGCTGGGACTACAAACTTGAACTTGGCAGGAATGCAGGAATGCAGAAATGCACTTTTTAGGTAGATTGGGATAAGAAATGGTAACAAAACCTGTAAAAAAAACGACTATAAATTGCTTGTCTTTATGATAACTCGAGAAACAGCTGGCAATACAAAATCGAAACTTGGCAGGATTTTTTGTGTCATGATCTAGTTGTGCACCTCCCTTTTTGGGTAGATTCGCATAAGAAATGTGGTTGCCATAGTAACAAAACTTGTAAAAAAACACTAAAAATTGCTTGTCTTAGCAATAACTCAAGAACAGCTGACAAACTCAAAACGTAGCAGGAATGTTTGTGTCATAGTGTAGTTATGCACCTCCCCTTTTGGGTAGTTTCGCATAAGAAATGTGGTTGCCATGGTAACAAAACATTTAAACGATCACTAAGATCAAGAACAGCTGACACTACCAACTCGAAACTTGGCAGGAATGTTTGTGTCCTGGTCTAATTGTGCACTGCCCTTTTGGGTAGATTCGCATAAGAAATGAGGTTGCTATGGTTACAAAACGTGTGAAAAAACGTCTTTGCTTGTTTTCACGATAACTCAAGAACAGCTGGTACAACAAACTCGAAACTACAGGAATGTTTGTGTTATGGTCGTTGAAGGGGGCATATATGTTAAAACAAACATCTCGTGTTTGCCCTTGGTAAGAGGGGGAAGCCTATTATTTATGAAGTAAGTAGCCTTATATGGAAGTATGCATTCCGCATGATAAGTTAAACCATCACACTACCCTTATGAAACTGCCCATGGTGAAAGGAGGAGCTCTCATTGCCCGTGACACATTCATATTTAAGAGTTTTATATCGAAACAATATTATCCTCTCGCCGGATACATCGTATGGGTCATGGGCCCGGGGGGAGAGAAGGGACCCTAGTGGGGGGGGGTGATCCTAGTGGGCACTAGGGCATAGTGGATCATTACTTTTGATGGAAACTTTGAAAATATAACATTTACTCTATTTTGAAACTTTTATAGGTACATTGCCCTTGGCAAGAAGAAAAACATTTGTTTTTGGAGTCCATAAAATTTAATGATAACATGCATTCCGTGCAATAATTTTGAAACCATAACGCCCACACTCATAAAGCTTTATTTTTTAATGTGAGAGGAGGAACCTTGTTTCAGGGCTCAGTAGGTCAAATGTCAAGGTCGCCATGACCTTATATGTAAATATGCATTCCGCGCAATAAATTCGAAAAACATATACATTGCCCTTTGGTTAGAGGAGGGAAACCTATTGTTTATGGTCAAGGTCACCGAGACCTATGGAAATATGCATGTCGCAAGACAACTTCGAAACCATCAAAATGTCCTTCGTGAAAGAAGAGGAACCTATTGTTTGGGGTCAGTAGGTCAAAGGTCTTTGCCATCATGACTTTTCATACTTTTTTATATGGTAATACAAATTCTGGCCATTACACTCACATGCATTAAACTTAACAGTATATTGTCATTGGTTAGAGAAACCTTAATGTTGTTTAGGGCAGTAGGTCAAAGGTCAAGGACACCATGAGCTTTACTGAAAATACGCTTTCCGCACAATAAATTCGAAACAATAACACCCACTCATGAAAGGTACATTGCCCTTGTTGGGAGGAGGAATCCTCTTTTATATGTGGTCACGGATATACGTATATGTTATAAACATCTATAAAGAAGCTCTGTAAATAGAAACACATCAATAGAAAATAATAGTATCTAGAATTGAAATGAACAAACACGGCCGTTACAGCTAAAGAGGAAAACCAATCGAAGGTGTACGAACAGAAAACCCGAGGGACGAAAGTTTATGCACCACTTCTCTCAGAGTTTCAGAATGTGCAATCACAGAGTCCCGCGAGGTTATCCGGTCATCGCACAAGTGAAGAAGAGAAGCGTAGTGACTAACTGTTAGAGAGTTCAATCACTAAGCATGAAGTTGCTTTGCAAATTGTAATAACTAAAGAGTCGTATCATTTTCTGAAGGATTTCCTGTTTACTTTTGTAAAGTGGTCAGGCAATCCGTCAGTCACAGACATAACTGGAGTAATCGAACATGTAAAAAAACACACATTCAAACAAAAACAATTTAAAGTTAAAAAGCAACAGTAGATATAAAAATCGAACAGGAGAAAGTAGCATCAAGGACGACAGTCAACCACAAACACAAAAAGAAAACACAAGGAAGAACTAGATATAAAGAAATATAAAAGATCGGTCAGGGTGAAAGATGAATAAAAGGGAAGATAATACATCACAAACATACAAGGGTTGACAAAGTGCTACCGCCTTGGAACAGTCCGTGGCAAAAAAAGGCCGCTGGGGGTTAAACAGGTTTAATAGGGTGCAACCAAACCTACTCTTATCCCTATAGTCATAAAGATACCCTCGCCAGGTTATATCTCTAACAAACAAGATAGCGTTAATAGGCAATATAAAGTAAAACACATAACTGATCATTGTGTATATAATATGAAAAACAAAAGCCTAGAAAGCCACAAAGTAAGTACTCAATGACTTGTCAGAAGGCCAGAGCACAATCTGCGACACTACTTATAAAAGGGTTGACAATAGGTACAGTCAGCGACAAAAATGCCCAGCCAGGTTTAAGGCTGTACCAAACCTTTGTTATCTTATGACATTCTAAAAAAGCAAGACATTGTAAACAAATCTATATCCTCTAACAAACTAGGCAGCATTAATAGGCAATATAAGTACAATGTTATAACACAAATGTGATCATGTATACATTAATATAATTATATAAAGCAAAGCCTAGAATGCCATAAAGCAATTACTCGAGGAGTTGCAAGAGCAGCAAAACAAATGAGAAATAGAAATCACAGCACCCAAACACAATGACACCGTAGATCCGCTACGTACCACAAAGAGCAAATTAACTATACATTGAAATAGACAATACACAGCAGAACGAGTGGTGAAGACGGGGTTACCGCTTCGAACGAACGGTCAGTAGGCAAAATGGTCCACCGGTTAGCTTAAATCGATTTTAAGTATACACAATCTCGCTATTATCCCGTCTTGTATACACAACCTCGCTATTATCCCGTCGTCAGCACTCGAGTTTATGACAGTGTAAATAAAAGTACATCCCATCAAAAGGAAATCTCTAACAATAAAGTCCACGTCCAGAGAAATTATGAAACAATACTGTTAAGATACATATACAAAACGTAATTAGAAACATCTCAGGATGTAGTCAGAATTTTACTGAACAACCACAGCAGTTGCAGTCGAAGAGAAAACCAATCTAGGGTACGACCAGAAAACCCGAGGGACGGAGGTTCGTGCACCAACCTTCCCTTTCGGGGTTTCAGAAGGTGCACTCATGACATTCCACGAGATTGGAGTGACTGTATTCTGAAAATGCTACACTTCCTGTTGGACTTATCTTTTCTTTGTCCGGTCATCGCACAAGAGAAAAGTGAGGCGTAGTGACTACAGAGGGGTCAATCACCAAACATGAAGTGTGCTGTAATACTAAAGGGTCGTAGCCTTTCCTGACGAATTTCCGTCAGACCCCCTAAATTTCAAAATTTAAAAACAAAGACCAGTGACGCACGGTTAGTACACATAGGAATACCAACAACCTGGCGGTTAACGGTTTTACCATATCTAATAAAGATGTAATCTAAAAGTAAGTATAAAAATCGAACAGAAAATGCAGCTTTCACAGAACACAGTAAAACTCAATACACGCAAAAAGACAAACAAGTAATAATAAAGGCATATGACGTCACAAACATAAAAAGGGTTGACAGTAGGGCTACCGCCTTGGAACGGTCAGTGGCAAAAAGGCCACTGGGGGTTAAACCAGGTTTTAGAATGCAGCAAACCTCACACTTACCCTACCGTCATCCCAATTAAACGGGACAGTGTAAATAAAGAAATCCCCGCCATGAACTATTCCCTAACCAACAAGGCAGCATTAATAGGCAATATATATAAGTAAAACACAAAGATGGTCGTTTATATATAAATACAAAAAAAAGCAGTAGCCTAGAAAGCCACAAAGGAGGTACTCGATGACTTTTGTGTTTGTGATGTCGTTTGCATTTATTATTGCTTTTGCCTTCTTGTTTGTCTGTTTGCGTGCTTGTTTCTGTGTTTTGTGGTTTACTGTCCTCTTTTAATGCTACTTTTCCTGTCCGATCTTTTTATATTTCTTTCCCTGTCCGGTCTTTTTATATTTCTTTGGCAGAAGCCAGAGCAACAACAAAATAGACCATTAAGGGCACGACAAGACAAGACCGCAGACAAACATCAAACGTCACCGTCCTATTGGGCTTTAGGTAGACGCGGTTACACGAAATCTATTAGTGGATTTGGGGGAAATAGGACGATTTGGGTGTTTCGTGACATCCGGTAGACGTCATCATAGGGTCCACAGCCTGTCCGGTTATCGTACAATTAAAGAGGAAAGCATAGTGGCGAACTGTAAATGGGTCCACCACCAAGCATGAAGTACGTTGCAAAATGAAAGTGATCATGACCAAGAATCTTACGAAGTTTGTAAATCACATCACCATAGAAGTCAGGTTGTGAAAGTCCTTGTCGCAGAAGAGTATTTAAATTACTTTTATATTTGGAAAGAAAATCAGGGTTACGATAATAAATGTTTGCGAAGGTTTTACGAAGTATATGGTAACCATGATAACGATAGCCCTGATGGGGTAGCTTTTTAGTTAAACAAATATTACGAATATTAAAGTCCTCATCTCGAGTACAAGCTCTAGAAAAAACGAATAAGTTGAGACACATAGACCCCATAAGAAGTTGCTCGAGGAATATCCCCATCAAAATTAAAATCATCTCTCTCGTCATAGATTTTGCTAATTATTTCACCATTTTCAATGGAGAGATGTAAATCGAGAAAAAAAAAGGTAATATCAGAAATATTAGCTTTGTTAAGTTCTTTATGATATGTGTTATTAACCATAGTAGGAACGAAAAGGTTGTCAATGTTCAATATGTCATCCAGATGCCGAGAGGTGTCATTAAAGGCTTCAATAACATCTGCATGGGTATCTGGTGAAAGACCCAAAATGAAATCTCGATCATAGTAATATAAAAACAAATCTGCGACAAGGTTGCACAGTTAGTACCCATAGGGATACCAACAAGTTGTCTATAAAAGGTGGTCTACTTGACGAAAATATTAAAAGAAATGATAACTCTCTACAAACATCAGCCCATCCACATTTTATACTTATCTTTAGGGGCGTTTGTAAGAAACCCTGACATTAATTATTACAAGCAAGACCTTCCCTAGCAAATGTCTACTGTATAACCTGAATCAATTTATCTTTGAGACAAGATTGAAGTTAAACTTTTAAACTTACCATCCCTTTCATGTTTTAGAAAGACGTCGTTTATGATTGTGTTTTCATTGACTGTGTTCTATGAATGTTACATTCCTGTTCGACTTTTATCACCTTTTGGTTATTTTTCATCACATAGAGAATAAAACAAAATACAAAGATATCTAGTCTACTGTTCCAATTTTTGGCACTAGTTTTATTCAAGTACCCATACAATCCAACGCTTAAAACCTCTGATATGCTGGAAATCAAATAAAAATAATTGTCAGTCTCAAAATACCATTCCATTCAATACTTGTTTGGATGGTGTTTTACGTCAATTTAGCATATTTAAGGGAGGCTATATTTGACGGTCGATCTGATTTTGTGGTAGAGGCAGACCACCCTATTTTTCCTGGGTAGAACCAGTCCGTTATACCTCAATACATCGTTAAGAATCTACACGTTCTCTCTTACAAGTGCTCCCAGTGGGATTCGAAACACGCAGCGGTGAGAGGCGATACGGTCCAACGCAACGTCGTTAACCCTCGATCATGGGGACGCACTAGACTATGTGACCCCAAAACAAATATGATTTAGTGAGTTATAGGGAACATGTCAAGGAATGCAACATCTAATGATTTGCTGTGTAATGATGTTATAGACTTCAATGATCGAAATCAAGTTATTACAAGTAACTTCTTCAGCAGGGTTTTCGTTATCACAAACTACGTAGATCTTTCTCTAAATTCTACCACCGCAACGAGGGCCTGCTGGAAAAGTACAACACCACCTTAAAACACTTCTATGACTAGGCATATCACAACCCTCATTTTATGGGAGATGTGGTCTATAAACTTCGAAAGTTAAAGGGGTCTGACGGGTTTCCTGACCGTTTTACAAATTTAATCAGGAAGTTCGTCAGCAAAGGATATAACCCTTGGTTTTACAGCGCACTGCATGTTTAATTGACCCTCTACAGTCAGTCCTTACGCTTCACTTTTCACTTGTGCGATGACACGACTACTCTTGGGACTCTATGATTGTACCTAATGAAACCCCAACTAAGGGAGGTGGGTGCATGAGCTTTCGTCCCTCGTGTTTTCTGGTCGTACCCTAGATTGGTTTTCTCTTTAGCTGCACTACTATGGTTTGTTCAGTACGATTCTGGATACATCCTGAGATGTTTATTATTTTGTATGTGTGTCTTTAGTTAGTTTCTCTGGATGTTGAACTTTATTGTTAGAGATTTCCTTTGATGGGATGTAGTTTTAATTACACTGTCTTGTCTATTTGGCGCTGAAGACAGATAATAGCGAGATATGTGCGCATATAAAATCGATTCAAGCTAACCAGTAGGCCCTTATTGCCTACTGACCGTTCCAAGTCGGTAACCCTGTCTTCACCACCCTTTATGTTGTTCATTGTAGTTTCCAGTCCTTGTTTTCAGTACAGTGCGGACGTACGATGCTACCTACGTTCGGACGCTGTGGTTTCTATAAGACCCTATATATCATTTTGTACCCAATACATTCTGTTTTTCATCATATAGTTAGTTATTAAAGCATTAAAAAGTGTTCGTGCCACATGATGCAGTTCAGCAGTCGATGGGCATTTTGAAGTCATTGCAACTGGCTCGATAACTTTCTTAACTGAATTTAATAGCTTATGCATGTACGGAAATATTATCTTTCCTCTACTGACTGACACCCATCTGCTGTGGCTTTCTAAGTATGATAGCGGATTATTTAAGCGTGATTTCTCTATGGACTGTAATTAGTGGCGAAAAAAGAAGAAAGAGTGTATATACGATTTTGGTCGCTATTACTGTGTTCTGCACTGGATATTAAAGCGTACTTGGAGTGCTGCTCTATTATATGCTACAGTTTCTAGGTGGTCACAACGATTTAAGCAGGGTAGGGATACTGTTGAAGATGAGTCTCTCCAAGGCCGTATACTTATGCATATAGTGAAATGATGGTGTTGCTGTAAAACAAATAATCGAAGAAGACGCTAGATACTTCTGACATATTAGTTCGGGCGTGTTTGTGACTTAATTCAAGAAGATATGCGCGAGATGGATATCCATTTATAATATGGATATGAAAATCGACAGGAAAATTAGCATTCAAGGACGACGGTCAACCACAAACACACAGGGAAACAAATAACAACGTTAAAGATAAATAAAAGGGCCAAATTAGACATCACAAACACAAAAAGGCGTTGACAATAATGCTACTGCATTGGAACGGTCAATGGCAAATAATGCCACTGGGGGTTTAAACCAGGTTCTAGGGTGCAAAAGTCTTACTTACCCTACTGTCATCCCAATAAAATGGGAAGACGTGGGCTAAAAAATACGGATTTTTTTACAATCTATGAAGATTGTGACAATATGCCACTTGTTTGCAATAGTAACTGGGGTGAAATATGGATGACATTCTTTAAACCCAAATGCAAAGAGAATTACAAAGTAAGGGTCGGGGGGAAATGGTGAGAGACACAAATAGCTCGGAGATCCAAGTCCGTAAAACGTGTTTTGCAGCATTGTTCTTGATTCTAGTGGAATGAGCCCTCAAGTTCCTGTCCCTGAACACCACAGTCACAGGAAAGTACACACTGAGAAAAGTTCTGGCAAACTGTCGTTCGGCATTACACTGAGGTCCGGCCACGTACCGGGGTGCGCGGACTGAAGGCCTCCTCCGTGATAACCTTCGCTCACACAGGACAGTCATCGTATAGGATTATTTAGAGACACAGGGAATCAGAACTTTGCCATACCTTGCATACAGCCCAGATCTGTTGAGACACAGGGAATCCAAACTTTGCATACCTTGCATATAGCCCAGATCTGTAGAGACAGATCTGTAGAGTCATAGGGAATCCAACGTTGCCACACCTTGCATATAATCCAGATCTGTAGAGACACAGGGACTCAGAACTTTGCCACGCCTTACATATAGCCCAGATCGGTAGAGACACAGGGAATCAGAACTTTGCCACACCTTGCATATTGCCAGAGTAGAGACACAGGGAATCAGAACTTTGCTACGCCTTGCATATAGCCCAGAGAAGAGACAGAGGGATTCAGAATGTTGCCACATCTTACATATAAACCAGAGTAGAGACACAGGGAGTCAGAACTTTGCCACACCTTGCCTATCGCCCAGAGTAGATACACAGGGAATCAGAACTTTGCTACATCTTACATATAACCCACAGTAGAGACACAGGGAAACAGAACTTTGCCACACCTTGCACATAGCCCAGAGTAGAGACACAGGGAATCAGAACTCTGCTACACCTTGCATATAGCCCAGATCTGTAGAGACACAGGGAATCGGAACTTTGCCACACCTTTCATATAGCCCAGAGTAGAGACACAGGGAATCAGAACTTTGCCACACCTTGCATATAGCCCAGATCTGTAGAGACGCAGGGAATCAGAACTTTGCCACACCTTGCATATAGCCCAGAGTAGAGACACAGGGAATTAGAACATTGCTACGCCTGACATATAGCCCAGATCTGTAGAAGCACAGGGAATCAGAACTTTGCCACGCCTTACATATAGCCCAGAGTAGAGACACAGGGAATCAGAACTTTGCCACGCCTTACATATAGCCCAGATCTGTAGAGACACAGAGAATCAGAACTTTGCCACACCTTGCATATAGCCCAGATCTGTAGAGACACAGGGAATCAGAACTTTGCCACACCTTACATATAGCCCAGATCTGTAGAGACACAGGGAATCAGAACTTTGCCACGCCTTACATATAACCCAGAGTAGAGACACAGGGAGTCAGAACTTTGCCACACCTTGCCTATAGCCCAGAGTAGAGACGCAGGGAATAAGAACTTTGCCACATCTTACATATAACCCAGAGTAGAGACACAGGGAAACAGAACTTTGCCACACCTTGCATATAGCCCAGCGTAGAGACACAGAACTTTGCCACACCTTGCATATAGCCCAGATCTGTAGAGACACAGGGAATCGGAACTTTGCCACACCTTTCATATAGCCCAGAGTAGAGACACAGGGAATCAAAACTTTGCCACACCTTGCATATAGCCCAGATCTGTAGAGACGCAGGGAATCAGAACGTTGCCCCACCTTGCATATAGCCCAGAGCAGAGACACAGGGAGTCAGAACTTTGCTACGCCTTACATATACCATGTACTGGATTCCTAAATTACATAAAAATCCATATAAGGCTCGCTTTATTTCTAATTCTAGTGTCTGCACCACAACAAACATCTCCAAACTTTTAACTTCTTGTCTTACTGCCGTTAAAGATCACGTTAAACTATATTGTGATAAAACTTATGAAAACTCTGGGATTAATTTATTTTGGTCTATACAATTTTCAGGAGACGTTCTTGATAAAATTTTCAATAAAGGTCAAGTTTCATCAATAAGTAGTTATGACTTCTCTACACTATATACAACCTTACCACATCATCTTATTAAAGACAAGCTAATTTCTCTTATTCAAAAAACATTCGCTAGAGAAAATACTACATTTTTGGCATGTAATAATATTAAAGCGTTTTTCACTAACGGCAGTTTAGACAATTATACTATGTGGACTTGCTATGAAGTTTGTGAAGCACTCATCTTCCTATTAGATAATATTTTCGTCAGGTAGGGTACCACCGTTTATAGAAAAATTGTTGGTATCCCTATGGGTATGAACTGTGCACCACTTGTCGCAGATTTGTTTTTATTTTGCTATGAAAGGGATTTCATGTTGAGTCTTTCACCAGATACCCAGGCAGATGTTATTGAAGCTTTTAATGACACCTCTCGGTATCTGGATGACATACTGAACATTGACAACCCTTTCTTTCCAACTATGGTTGATAATATTTATCCTAAAGAACTTCGGCTTAATAAAGAAAATATATCTGATAATAACGCTTCTTTTCTTGATTTAGATCTCCCGATTGAAAATGCTAAAATAATTAGCAAAATCTATGACAAGAGAGATGATTTTAATTTTGGCATTGTTAATTATCCCCACTTGGATGGGGATGTTCCCCGAGCAACTTCTTATGGGGTGTATCTGTCCCAACTTATTCGTTTTTCTAGAGCTTGTACTCGAGTTGAGAACTTTAATATTCGTAATCTTTGTATAACTAAAAAGTTACTCAATCAGGGTTACCGTTACCATAAACTTCGTAAAACCTTTGCAAAATTTTATTATCGTAACCCTGATCTTCTTTCCAAATATAAATGTAATTTAAGGACTCTTCTGCGACAAGGACTATCACAACCTGACTTATATGGTGATGTGATTTATAAACTTCGTAAGATTCTTGGTCATGATCACTTTCAAAAGAGGTTATGACCCTATCATTTTGCAAAGTACTGCATGCTTGGTGGTGGACCCTTTTACAGTTCGCCACTATGCTTTCCTCTTTAATTGTACGATGACCGGACAGGCTGTGGACCCTATGATGACGCCTACCTAAAGCCCATTGGGACGGTGGCGTTTGATGTTTGTCCATGATCTTTCTTGTCGTGCCCTTAATGGTGTATTCTCTTACTGCTCTGGCTTCTGCCAAGTCATTGAGTACCTTCATTGTGGCTTTTTAGGCTATTGTTTTTTTGTATTATATTTACACGAGCATATTTGTGTTTTACTTATATTGCCTATTGATGCTGCCTTGTTGGTTAGAGATTAGATCATGGCGGGGATTTCTTTATTTACACTGTCCTGTTTTAATGGGATGACAGTAGGGTAAGTGTGAGGTTTGGTGCACCCTAGAACCGGTTTAAACCCCCAGTGGCCTACTTTGCCACTGACCGTTCCAAGGCGGTAGCCCTATTGTCAACCCTTTTGTGTTTGTGATGTCGTTTGCATGTTTTATTACTTTTGCCTTTTCGTTTGTCTGTTTGCGTGTTTGTTTTTGTGTTTTGTGGTTGACTGTCGTCCTTGAATGCTGCTTTCCCTGTCCGACGCTTAATGGCTTATGAGTTGTTTAATTAACACATTGTTAAGTCCTTTTATTTGAAAACGGACGTTTTTATTCATACATGTATGTCCATGTTACTGTAGATAAAATATCAAACAATTTAGATGCACGCCCTCAGTATAAAAAATGTCTCGCTCGCTTCGCTCGCTCGAGGCATAATGGCTAATGAATGGTTTAATTAACACATTGTTAAATACTTTTATTTGAAAACCGACTTTTTTTATTCATACATATATGTCCATGTTACTGTAGATAAAATATCAAACAATTTCGATACACGCCCTCAGTATATTTTTTTTTTATCGCTCGCTACGCTCGCTCGACGCCTAGTGGCTAATGAGTGGTTTAATTAACACTTTGTTAAATCATTTTATTTGAAAACGGACTTTTTTACCCTATCAATGCACTACCGCAACCGTTTTATGAGGCTAGAGACGGACCCGAAAATTGACCAAAATCTTACGCCCCCACTAAGCTGAAATCCTGGATCCGCCCCTGAGTAGCGCTTTTAACGAAATAGGTTGATCAAATGACCAAGCAATAGAAATTAAAGTGTCCATGTTTCACCCATGTTGCAATATCAAAAATCACGAGTTATACGCTTGTTTTAAACAAACACATAACTAATAGTTTGATTAGATCTGTGAAAAAGGTCAAGTGCTTGATTTGGTCAGCGATTTAAAAAGTGGTTTATAACGTCTCTGATTTATTCAGTGGTGGTATTTATATCTTCAAGTGTTTACTGATCATCTCTTGAAGCATTTTAAGTGTTTCAATATTATCTTTTGGTCCCCATCATTGTTTATGATATGTCAATATCATTGTTTTCAGTAGATGCAGACTCTCAGGCGCGTAGCTACCTGTACGCAAAGTACGCAGTTGCGTACACATTGTCCCAAATATTGAAGAAAAAAAGTCAAAAAATGCAATAAAAACAAGAGCCAGTAGGGGTCAGCTCACTTCTTTAAAACAAAATTCTAGGTAAAAAACAAATAAATTTCAGAGACAAGATCAGCCTTTTGTTGAGGTAATGCCTCCAGATTGCACTACAGACGGTCTAGGAAAAAATAAATCAGGGGAGCATGCCCCCGGACCCCCTAGACTGTTTGCGTACACATTCTAAAGTCCCTAGCTACGCCCCTAAGTTAAATATATTTATTTAAATCTTGGTACCTGTATGAAATAGGTTATATATTGTTTACACGTGTAACGTTAAGTGAGTTATGCCCCTTATTTCAAACGGCGCCATTTACAGATATTTCCCCGCGAAAGTAGCTCGGGATAGCAAGCAACAGTTTTATATGAACGTCAGGTATAGTTTGTGAATATATTTCACATACTTTGTATCCCTTTCTAATGTTTAACACTACTTACCACCGCACGAATCTGAAATGAGCTCTAAAACAACAAAAACTTAATTACAAATAAGATCACTCACGCCAGTACAGATTCGCCACGGGAAGTTTCGACCTTTGATATGTTGATGATTTAGACTGCTCCACAATACGCCAATTAAGGTGTCATTGCACCATTGATTTTCTTTCTCCGTTTTAATATCATGTATGGCAAGCACTAAACGTGATTTTTCTCTGTAGAAGATTGTAAAAACATACCAATCAAACGAATAATCACGCTCCAATATAAAAATTAAATAATAAGAGGGGGGTGCATAGAATTACCGGAATCCACCTATTTACCGGAATCTACCTGAATTACCGGAATCCACCATAGAATTACCGGAATCAACTTTTTAATTACCGGAATCCACTATCTATGATCTAAATTGGCGTAAATGTATAGTTAATTAAGTAATATATTAATGAATATGTGTTTTTGTGACATTAATTATCGAAAGATACCGGAATATAACCTGAGAATGACCGAAATAGACTATGCTACTAGGTAGGTAGGCATTTTATTTTATTTTTTTATTTTATTTTTTGGCGAAGTTAATTTAAGGTGGCGATGAGCTTTGATGAATGGGAAAATGTGTTATTTTAAAAACTACAATAGATAACAAATGAAATTGTGTATATGTTATTGTTTCCCAAAAGGCATGGCAACAACTGGCTCTTTTCCCAATCACTTGCAATTATTGCAAAGGGGTAAAACCGTTTAATTTATTTTTCGCAAGTCCGGAAGAGGTTCAGTTCCAACATCAGGACAATGAGCACATGAGTCGGTCGTGATCGCGTGAAGATAATTATTTAAAAAAAAAAAAAAAAAAAAAAAAAGAGTCGGGGGTATTTTCAGAGGGTCGGTCGGGTTACAGCAAACTCTGGTATAATTTTATTTGGCCTTATCTAAATTGAAATTATTTATTTACATCTATACCACCCATTTACTAACCAATTTAGCACATCTTTTTAATGGTGTCATTTATTCATCTTTTATGGTGCTTTGGTTGCACTTCTTTTATGTGGAATATTGACACATCTTTTATGGTGCTTTTTATGTTTGTTTTACAAAAATGATATATATATTATTCTTTTACAGTGCACATGGACAAGACGAACATTAACAACAGCTAACATGCCAACATGGAATAATTATTACAAAACATTATATATTAATGTAAATACTGATTTATTAAAGGGACACATGAAAATCTTACAAATTGAGAACCTGTATATTAAATCTTGTCGCGTTTAGCATGTGCCTTTGTTATTACAGCACGTGTTATAAGTACGGCCGTATGCATCTGCATGCTTTGTATATTACATCATCATGTCACTTATTTTCCGCTATAAATGTTTTGAAATATGTCACTTATTGCTTCTTTTTTTTTTTTTAATGCACAGGCGTAAATCACTGTTAAATGTATTTAAATAATATTATTACCGTAATAAATATACACTACTGACATATCAATTACATGATTCACTCAATTTAAGTAAATGATGACAAAGCGATTCTGCTGCGTATATATTACGGAGCAAAGAGAAATATCATTTCTTCCATCCACCAAAATGGCTAGATATGCTATATTTGGAGACAGCTACATAGCAAGACTTAAGAAATTCACCAACAACAACATGGCACTGCCAGGAACATGTGGATTCTTCGGGGTACCAGGGACGTCTCAGTGCTCAAAGAAAATTATTTTAAGAGACAGGCCCAGGGCTTGTTGCTTCTGAAAATGGACAGGCCCCGATTTGAAATGGACAGGCCCTGATTTGAAATGGACAGGCCCTGATTTAAAATGGAAAGGTCCAATATTTTTTTCTTATTGGAAATGTGTCTTTATTCACTTTTATAGCACACATTAATTTTGTTACGTATGTATTAATCAAGCTCAGAACCTCCTTTGACTATATTTTTCTTTTTGCTACCACTTTTTGCTCCCTGGTCAGCGGACTTTTTTACCATTTCGTTTAAAATATGTTAGAATAGAATATTACATAGTAATTTATAACCAATGCAAAGGAGAGTACTAGCACTTTTGCCAAACGATAATAATCAGAGCCGACTTGGTGAAGCTGGAGCTAAACTTGGAGCCAACTTTTTAATCAGGTTTTATGAGACTATCAGAACCTCCTCTGGCTATATTTTTTCTTTTTGTCACCACTTTCTCCAAGTAAAGAATTAGGAGCCTAGACTAGAATTCATTTAAAAGTAGGATTCCAGGAACTCCTTACACCTTAAATAATGAATAGAAATATACTTTATATCTGTATTTATACAGTATATATATTTTTCTTTCCACCAACATGTATTTGTAAAGGACAGTTTTTCTTATTTGATTATGTAATAAAAAAAACAACAAAAAAAATCTTATTGTTTCAATGTGTGTATAACACATTTTAATTACTTTATTGCAAGTGTTTTCACAGTTCACAATACACATGGGAGTATTTTGTCTTGAGGAACTTGAGCTTGAGATCCAGTAAAACTTTTTTTTTTTTTTTTTTTTTTTTTTTTTTTTTTAAGACAGGCCCGACGGGTTCCTCGTCTGCAAAATGAGACAGGCCCGGAATGGATTTCGAGGAGCCCCGGGCGTTGGGCTATCCTATTTTTTGAGCACTGCGTCTACAACAAGAAAATTTGTCGGCGATCTCGACAGGCTACTGCAGTTTCATCCAGACTACGTCTTTGTCAACGTCGGCGGTAACGACATAGATTCGAATTCACCAGCACCAGACATTGTCAATAGGATTATTGACATAGTTCTTAGATTGAAGGCTGCTTGCATGAAACGGATGTTTGTCGGCTGTATTACCGAGCGAGGAAATGTCAGAAACACAACTGTCGCACATGTCAATCGAGTGCGACGCAGTGTTAATAAGAGGCTGCAGGTTATGTTGCAGGAAGACTTCATCAATGTTATGAAGTTGAAGTTCCCTCAATAAAATTATACTGTATTTATTATTATGACACATGTAAAAGAGGTCAAAAACTAATGCAATCAACATCATCATCCGTAAATGAAATTTTATTAGCAATTTATTTGTAAGCACTATTCATAAAATACGGAAAAAAACTAATAAATATATAAAACAACAACATATTTTATAAAGTATTTATTATTATTAGTACATTATCTTTAATCTTCTTATACTGTAACTAATGTATTCTATCAATATTTTATAATATATCAATTATAAAAAGTGGATTCCGGTAATTCAGGTAGATTCCGGTAGATTCCGGTAAATAGGTGGATTCCGGTAATTCTATGCACCGATAAGAGGGGCTTATTATCATGTAAGAAAAAGCCAGTGTTTTGAATGACGTCACTTTCTATTTTGACACATCACGGATAAATTTACCCCATTTCTACCACAGGTAGCTGTATCAGTGTTTGGAACTAAACAAAAATATATAAAATTAAAACCCCCCAAAAAAAAAAATATTTTAAGTTTTCCAGAAAAAATATCCAAGAGTACTGTAGTTTGAGCAATTTAAATAGTGCATACTTTAAGTCGATTAACCACTTACACATATAACCAGTCCAATCACCTTGAAATACAGTAAACAACGGTACTTTCGGTTTCGATTTTTTTTTATGCTTTGCCAAAGTGGTTATTTTGGCCGGCGGTCGGTTCTTATGATAAGGCCTAAAAAAAAAGGTTTCCTGTTACCCGACTGACCGTGATTTTAAAAGGTTTGTTTCCTGTTACCGGACTGGCCGTGATTTTTACTCCCCCGTTTTTTTTATAACGGTAATTTCTCTTTTTTTCATAGCGGTAAAAAAATTGTGACGATGACGATGTAAATGAATTATTATACCAGTCCTGTCGCTTAGCAATGACCGTTTCCGTTTTCGATTTTCAACGCATACGTCTCTTTGGCATTGAAAGTTGTCAATTTGAAGTTCGCTTTTCTGATCAGAATCAAGCATACGAAGTCAAAAACGTACGGAAATCTCAAGATAAATGTTTTAATTTACTTGTGGGGAAGAAATAAATTCAAAACCGATTGAATATTGTGTTATACACGCGTTTTACCTCCGACCCACATTCGCGGATTAAACAAAATGTCGGCCATTTGCATTCATGTGTTTTTTTTCTAAGCATATTTCGTCTAGCCAGTAATATTTTATGACGACAGAGTACCTGTATTTGCAGCTCTCTATGTAGTGTACCAAAGAAACACAACACAAACAATAAACTTGTTTTATGCAACAGTCAACTTCTGGTGTTATATATAATCTTACACTTGTGTCTTGCCAAAAAAAAAAATATTCCAACCTATCAACCCCCGTTTTATTTGGACATGTAACAGGAAACAAACTTTTTTTAGGCCTAAACACTTCTTTTTCCTGATTTTTTAAGGAATTTTTAATATTCCGTACATAAATTCCGCTCAGCGATTGTGTCAGATATACATTATTCCTCTTTTTTTGCAACATTGTCACACTAGCGTTTGTTTAGTGCTGTGTGACGGCCATGAAAAGTCGCCCTGACTACAAATCAGTAGTGTATTTACTTACTGGTCCTTTGGGATCATCAAGCCCAATCTGTGTGGCTTTAAGGTAGAGTGTCGCTTAAGCCGGTGCTAGGAGGTGTGAGCGGTATTGCACGTGACATTATCTCTCATGAACAGACTCAGTAAAACCGAGCCTGTTACTTTTATCTCTTGTTTGTGTTTACTGCTTCCAAGGGACCCCCTTTTCAGTATTTGTTACCTAAATATGCCATACCCACTAGGAAATTTTTTACCAATTATCGAAATGCGCCAATTGTATACGTTTACACAAAAAAAATGAGTAGCGAATCGCTTCCTTTAGTTTTATAAATTGTAATAGCTTGAAACAACGGTATATTAAACCTTGGTAAACTATACTCTGTTTCGGTTGCATGAACAAGTAATGTAATCATTATGTGACATCATTCTGTGTCCCCATAAATGTGGATATAATCAGGGAGGAGTTTAATTATTTGTTGTTTTTGGGTTTGCTTAACTTGCAGTTGATAGAGAATAATGGATTAACACCACTGCTGCTTGATCAATGAAAATTTAAAATTGAAGACTTCCAACGCCAACATCACTAAGGCCATAAATAAAAAATTATTTGTTTGCTGTGCCCCTACCCAGATTTTTGAGGGTGGGTAGGTAGGTATGGATTTCTTTTTCTTTTTTCTTTTTTTTTACATCAAAAGCTTATCCAATCTACAACACTATAAAGGCCCTAGTACGATGTTAGGGCATAGGTTATTAAAACTAAACAGAAGGACTTGCACATAATTATTTTATTCATGTGTATTTAAGGTAGGAAAAAGTTTTATTTTTAGATATTTTTTTTATATATATTGTTCGCATATATTATGCCATTTTTGTACTAAGGCAACTTTTTGATAACCTTTGCAATCCAGATTAGATGCTTAACAACTCTGGCTGATAAAATTATCATTTGAATAAAACAAAAACAAAAAAAAAAAAATTATTTTTTTTTTAATTTTTTTTTTTCGGCCCGAGGTCATTAAATTTTTTTGAGTCGCGGCCGAATCGGGTGAGTCGGTCGCGGAGCACGGCAAACAAACATATTTTTATTGATGGCCTAATATTTTTAGCTCTATTGATCAGAGATCAGCAGAGCTTATGCCGTGGTGCAGTGTAGTCCGTCTATCAGTCTGTCTGTCCTTAAACTTTTTTTTGTAGAGACTACTCCTCTAAAACTACTGAATGGATTTTCATGAAACTTTACAGAAATGTTGCCCATGAAGTCTAGCAAAAATTCATGTTGATGTGAAATCCAAGATGGCCAACAAATCTAAAAATAGATTTTTAAAAAACAAGTTTGTAGCGAGTACTTATTTGAAAACTTGTAAATGATATTGATATGGGACTTTTTTTAAAATGATCAGCATGGCATGATGCTGACGGCATCTTTGTTTACATAGAGTTATTTTGTAACTTGTAGCGACTTCTCCTCTGAAACTACTCAACGGATTTCCATGAAACTTCACAGGAATGTTGCTGTTGATGTCTAAATGATCCTAGCAACCTTTCAGGTTGGTCGGAAATTCAAGAAGGCCGCCACAGCTAAAAATAGATTTTCAAAAAACAAGTTTGTAGCGAGTACCAGGGGTCAAGCCAGACTCCAAAAATAGGGAGGGAGAAGTCACTCCCTCCAGTCAAAACAGGGAGAAGTTTTTCGAAACAGGGAGACTTGAGGTCGGTCGACATGAGACGGACGATTAAATATCGAGTCAACCAATTCTTAACTAATTGCATGTAATATTTTATTAATTATTTGTATTGGGATTATTACTGTTATAATAACTAAAATAATGCATAATACTAATAAAGCATGTATTATTATTATTATCATTTTGTTATTATTATTTTCCCACGGCCTTACAAACTTCAAAGTGAACAGTGCCAAAAACCCTTTCTGTCGAACATACCAACTGAAATCGTATAACTTTATTTATTTTTGTCGTTTTTTCCCCCGGCAGACTTTCATCAGCTTCACGTCTTTGACTGGAGTGAGATTTAGATGCATTTTCAACCCTAACCAACTTGACAGACATGTTGATCGAATGCAATATTATTCTGGTCTTTGTTCATTTTTATTGAAAAATACGAATTGCCCCAAACTTAGTTTTCATTCATACCCGCATTGAGTAACAAAAAACAAAATCATTACATAGATACGTTATTGATGTCTATGTCTAATCGTAGCGTACATTTCCGTTGATTTCTCTCGTCAATAAAACAATCACAAACAAACTCGCTTTATACCAAACACATTTCTTCAATTCATAATTTAAGATTCTTTACAACTGTGCCGATGTCAATCATATAATTTATATACACCGTCTTTTAAATTTATTTATCACAGGAGATTTTTCAAAGTACCTTGTTGTCAATCATAATCATAATCCCGCCCTTGCACAGTATTTTGTAGGACGATTTTTAATTATTCACCAAACGAAACAATACGACAGCTTTGATTGGTTTACTTAAATAGAATGCGCACATGATCTAATCACGTGATCGCCTAACAGCAAACATGGTTGTTAATATTCACATCTCGCCTTAGGCATGTCCATAAAGATCGATAATTAGGTTATTGCCCTGATTAGATAAGAGTCGGTTGTTATTTAATGGTAATGGGATTAAAAAATAAGGTACGTGTGATACACGCGCTGATTGTGTATTTTAGAGGCTTTTGTTTATTATGAGGTTTGAAATTGCCGAAATTGACCCGAAAATGGCGGCGTCTCAAATTTCGCCCCACATGAATAAAAAAGCGAAGTCGGCCAAATTAAAGCGAATTTTTTAGCGACTTCGCCTTATCGCGTGACCCTGAGTACTTCTTGAAAACTTGTAAGTGATATTGATATGGGACTTTTTCTAAAATGATCAGTATGGAATGATGTTGATCCTTGTCGAAAATTATTTTGATGCAAAGCGACTACTCCTCTGAAAGATCTTGACGGATTTTCATGAATTTCACAGGAATGTTGCTCTTGATATCTAATTGATCCTAGCAAAATTTCAGGTCGGCCGGAAATTCAAGATGGCTGCCACGGCTAAAAATAATTTTTCAAAAAACAAGTTTGTAGCGACTATTTCTTGAAAACTATAAGTGATATTGATATGCATCTTTTCCTAAAATGATCAGTATGACATGATGTTGATCCTTGTCGAAATTATTTTGATTCGACGATAAACAATGCTGCCGCGGCCATCTTTGTTTGCATATAGTTATATAATGAAAACTTGTAGCGACTACTCCTCTGAAACTACTAGACGGATTTTCATGAAACTTCACACGAATGTTGCTCTTAATGTCTAATTGGTCCTAGCAAAACTTCAGGTCGGCTGGAAATACAAGATCGCCGCCACGGCTAAAAATAGATTTGCAAAAAACAAGTTTGTAGCGACTACTTCTTGAAAACTTTAAGTGATATTGATATGGGACTTTTTCTAAAATGATCAGCATGGCATGATGTTGGTCCTTGTTGAAAATCGTTTTTGATTCGATGTGAAATATGGCTGTCGGCGGCCATCTTTGTTTACATAGAGTTATCTAGTAAAAATTTGTAGCGACTACTGCTCTATAACTACTCGACGGATTTTTGTGAAACTTCACAGCAATGTTGCTCTTGATGTCTTATTGATCTTAGCAAAATTTCAGGTCGGCCGGAAATTCAAGATGGCCACTATGGCTAAAAATAGATTTTCAAAATACAAGTTTGTAGCGACTACTTCTTGAAAACTATAAGTGATATTGATATTGGACCTTTTCTAAAATGATCAGTATGACATGATGTTGATCCTTGTCAAAAATTACTTTGATTTGACGTTAAACATGGCCGCCAGTGGCCATCTTTGTTTACATAGAGTTATGTAATGAAAACTTGTAGCGACTGCTCCTCTGAAACTACTTGACGGATTTTCATGAAACTCACAGGAATGCTGATCTAGCTATCAAAAACCTATCAGTACAGCTCCAAGGTCATTGACCTCTTGTTTTTCTAACTTCAGGAAACAGAGTGACTGGTTCATTTTGTGTAGATATCCTGCTACCAGTCTACCGGACAATTACATTGTAACCATGAATACAACCAATGACAGAATCCATCGCAACTATAGCAAGAATGTCGCTTCCACTGTGTTTGGTAACTATCTCCTTTAACAGATCGCCTTCATGGTCGAGAGGGTAAAAACCTTCTCGCCTCTCACCGCTGCAAATTCGAATCCCACTGGGAGTTCGTCTTGTGAGAACGCTGAGTCTTGCAGATGGTGGGAGGTATACAGTACTGGGTTCTACCCAAGAATAAGTGGGTGGTATGCCTCCACCACTAAAAATCGACTGTCATTATACAAACATAGCCTAAAATGAACTGAAAAATGACCTTAAACTCCAAACAATATCCTTTAACAGAGCTTTACATATTAGATTTAAGTTGACGGTTAAATAGAAGTTTTGGGTACTCGGTGTCGCTTTCCAATACACGCCTGACCATGCCTATGACAAGCTGAGTATTGAGCAGTACTCGGTTTTATCAGTTGTGTATGTATTATACACAACTGTGCTGTACTGCGGTGGGTGCTGCACTGTTTTGGCCTTGTCTGTCTGTTTTTGCTCATATTTTCAAAATACTTTCACAAATTATTCATATTGAATATTTTGATTACGGTACTAAGGTTGTACAAAAACATTCCGTCGCATTTCTGATCACCTCAGACCACATTAAGGTCAAGGTCACACACTTGAAAGTTTTGTATTGAGGTCTGCTTTCATTAGTGTTAAAGTTATATTTTTGCTAATATTCTCAGATTGGTTTCATGTATAATTTACCATAGAAACATGTAATTTTGTATACTGATTTTTACATGTCAAATTACATGCACTGAGTGTTGTTTTAGTGGGGGCATTGGTCAGATATCCGACATTTCTAGGTGTTTTGTGTGTAGCACTGCCTTGATAACAATGTAAACCTATTAAACCGGAAGTTTATTGTAAAACAATTCAGGTTTATTTGATTTACAATTGTGACCTTTTTTAATGCAGTTTTAATGAGACATAATCCGTACTGAGGACAGTAGTAATCAGCTGATTTATATCTTCTTGCAGATCAGAAGCTCCGGAATCAGAAAACACTCATGATAGGCCAGAAAACAGAACATGCTGATTGATCAAAGCAGTAGTCTTGACTCGTGTGATGCTCCATTCTTGACACTACAGACATAGAGTTTGGTGTAGACCGTACAGTAGCAAATCCTGTGATGCGGCATTTCCTAGAGCAGCATTTAGGCATGGCGCCACATGTAGAGACATGTTGACAGGGCAGCGCCGTGGTGTAAGGGTTAGCATCGCGGCTTCAATCCCAGCCATGACCGAATTTGAGTTGGTTATCGAAATATTTAAAAAGTACTTCCTACCTTACCAATCCTTAAGATTAGACTTTAAAGCGAGGCCTGATCGCTGGAATGGCCATTGCAGTACAGCAAGGATAGATAAACGCTTATACACAGACATGTTGAAAATTAAAAAATATACAGTAAGTGTTGTAAATCTGGAAACTAGAATACAGAACATGTTGACACAGTCGATTGAGACTGGCCATGAAGTTTTGAATTCGGGAGCAGCTTTTAAAACATATTGCCGGTCAGAAGTGAGAAAGTTGCCGCATTGAATATTGGTGATTCTGATGTTGCAGGTGATGAGCAGAGGTCCAGTTTCGGTGTATCAGAGATTGATGATTGACGTGTGGGATTAATGATAATGCAGCAATATTGACTGATACATTTTCAGGTTGAAGTTGTTGATTGGTCACTAGTAAAATTGATTTAGATGTCCTTAGTGACGTTGATACAGATATTTATATAAAGTTGAGAGTTGTGAGATGTTACCTGGTTTAAAGAAATACAACATGGCTAGATGGATGTGACGCGTGAAATACAATAGCTAAATGGATGTGACACGTGAAATACAATAGCTAGATGGATGTGACATGTGAAATACAATAGCTAGATGGATGTGATGACTGAAATAATACAATAGCTAGATGAATGTGACTTGTGAAATACAATAGCTAGATGGATGTGACACGTGAAATACAATAGCCAGATTGATGTGACATGTGAAATACAATAGCTAGATGGATGTGACACGTGAAATACAATAGCCAGATTGATGTGACATGTGAAATACAATAGCTGGATTGATTTGACGGGTGAAATACAATAGCTAGATGGATGTGATGCATGAAATACAATAGCTAGATGGATGTGATGACTGAAATATAATAGCTACATGAATGCGACTTGTGAAATACAATAGCTAGATGGATGTGACACGTGAAATACAATAGCTAGATTGATGTGTCATGTGAAATACAATTGCTAGATGAATGTGCCGCATGAAATACAATAGCTAGATGGATGTGTGATGCAGTGTAAAAGAGAAGACCTTTCAATACACAAACCCAAAACTGATCCTGTGTTATTGCAAACAATCAAACATACAAACTTTGATTTTGTCAAGGTCCTGTGCTATTGGAACAAAGTATACACACCATCTTGAATTTCAACAAGAACTTGAGAACTTAAGTCACTCTGTGAAGAATAGATTGTTGTAGACATTCTCGATGATAAAAGTTAATCGGCCAAAGAAAAATGAATGTTGCTGAACAGCGAGAATTCGCATTATGAAATCCGATTTTTTTCCAAAAAAAATAAACATAAATCTTCATTTTATTTGAAGTGACAAAATGTTGGCAGTGTTTTGGGACAAAAAGAGTATAGATGCTTTTCAAGAAATATTCCATTGATCGAAGCAAATTCCATGAAGTAAATGAAGAACTTAAATCGGCTTCGATGCAAGACGGCAGAAGAGAACAACAGATGACATTGGGATTACTTAATATGGATAAACAATTGTGTAGGACGTTGTTACTTTTGACTTAGAGACTCGTTACATTTCGTATATTATTGGCAGGACTGGCTTCAATGCAAGACAGCAGAAGAGCACAACAGATGACGGATGACATTGGGATAACTTAATATGGATAAACAGTTGTGTAGGACGTTGTTACTTTTGACTTTAGAGACTCGTTACATTTCGTATATTATTGGCAGGACTAGGTTCAATGCAAGACAGCAAAGGAGCACAACAGATGACAGATGACATTGGGATTACTTCACAAACAATTGTGTAGGACGTTGTTACTTTTAACTTTAGAGACTCGTTACATTTGGTATAGGCAGGACTAGGTTCTGGAATCTAAAATAATAACTTACAAAGCCCTGCTTTCTGAATTACTGCGGAAAATTGAAGGGACAAGTTGATAATAAGATACAGTTGACTAACTGCTGAAAAGTGAAAGAATTGACAAGTTGATAATAATGAACATTTAACAGGTGAAATAGTTGACTACAGTTCCGAGGTAAATGTATAGTTGAATACAATGCAGAGGTATGACATCATGTAAATATAGATTTAGCTGACAACAGACATGAGGTAAGGAATTGTTCTTGATTCTCGTTCATGCTATGCTAACGCTGTTATGCGATTATACCCAGTAATGTAACACATTCAGTCTTTAACTTGTATGGAATATATACGAGGGGTGTTCGAAAAGTATCAGGAAATGTGTCATAACTTTTTTAATAATGCGGTTATTTGCAAAAAAAATTGACCACACGTACCTTGATATGTTTTGTACCTAAACTAAAAGAGGAAATTAACCCCGTTGCACTGATGCAAAGTTCATAGTCACTATGGCAAAGTCGGGTTACGATGAGCGGGGCACCCTACGCATATAGGGGAAATGGCGTCAACAATATCTGTCTGAAACATCTAAAAGTCACATTTTTAGCTCTACTGGCCAAGGGCCAGCAGAGCTTATGGGATGGTGTGTTGTCCGTCTTCCGTCGTCCGTCCGTTAACTTTTGCTTGTGTTCACTCTAGAGGCCACATTTCTGATGCAATCATCATGAAACTTTGTCAGAATGTTTGTCTCAATGAAATCTCGGTCAAGTTCGAAAATGGGTCATGTGGGGTCAGAAACTAGGTCACTAGGTCAAATATTGGAAAAACCTTGTGTACACTCTAAAGGCCATATTTTTGACCCGAGCTTGATGCAACTTTGTCAGAATGTTTGTCTTAATTATATCTTGGTCAAGTTTGAAAATGGGTCACATGGGGTTAAAAACTAGGTCACTAGGTCAAATACTTGAAAAACCTTGTGTACAATCTAGAAGCCGTATTACTGATCCAATCTTGATGAAACTTTGTCAAAATGTTTGTCTTAATTATATCTTGGTCAAGTTCAAAGATGGGTCACATGGTTTTAAAAACTAGGTCACTAGGTCAAACTTTGGAAAAACCGTGTGTACACTCTAGAGGCCATATTTTTGACCTGATCTTGATGAAACTTTGTCAGAATGTTTGTCTTAATGAAATCTCGGTCAAGTTCAAAAATGGGTCGTGGGGTCAAAAACTAGGTCACTAGGTCAAATACTTGAAAAAACTTGCGTACACTCTAGAGGTCATAATTGTTACCCAATCTTGATGAAACTTTGTCAAATTGTTTATCTTAATTATATCTTGATCAAGTTCGAAAATGGGTCACATGAAGTTAAAAACTCGGTCACTAGGTCAAATATTGGGAAAACCTTGTGTAGACTCTAGAGGCCATATTTTTGACCCGAGCTTGATGCAACTTTGTCAGAATGTTTATCTTAATTGCTTGTCTCAATGAAATCTCGGTCAAGTTCGAAAATGATCATGTGGGGTCAAAAACTAGGTCACTAGGTCAAATATTGGAAAAACCTTGTGCACACTCTTAAGAGGCCATATTTTTAACCCGAGCTTGATGCAACTTTGTCAGAATGTTTGTCTTAATTATATCTTGGTCAGGTTTGAAAATGGGTCACATGGGGTTAAAAACTAGGTCACTAGGTCAAATACTTGAAAAACCTTGTGTACACTCTAGAAGCCGTATTTCTGACCCAATCTTGATGAAACTTTGTCAAAATGTTTGTCTTAATTATATCTTGGTCAAGTTCAAAAATGGGTCACATGGTGTTAAAAACTAGGTCACTAGGTCAAATATTGGAAAAACCGTGTGTACACTCTTTGTCAAAATGTTTGTCTTAATTATATCTTGGTCAAGTTCAAAAATGGGTCACATGGTGTTAAAAACTAGGTCACTAGGTCAAACTTTAGACAAACCGTGTGTACACTCTAGAGGCCATATTTTTTACCCGATCTTGATGCAACTTTGTTAGAATGTTTGTCTTAATTATATCTTGGTCAAGTTTGAAAATGGGTCACATGGGGTTAAAAACTAGGTCACTAGGTCAAATACTTGAAAAACCTTGTGTACACTCTAGAAGACGTATTTCTGACCCAATCTTGATGAAACTTTGTCAAAATGTTTGTCTTAATTATATCTTGGTCAAGTTCAAAAATGGGTCACATGGTGTTAAAAACTAGGTCACTAGGTCAAACTTTGGAAAAAACGTGTGTACACTCTAGAGGCCATATTTTTGACCCGATCTTGATGAAACTGTGTCAGAATGTTTGTCTCAATGAAATCTCGGTCAAGTTCAAAAATGGGTCATGTGGGGTCAAAAACTAGGTCACTAGGTCAAATACTTGAAAATACTTGTGTACACTCTAGAGGTCATATTTGTTACCCAATCTTGATGAAATTTTGTCAAATTGTTTATCTTAATTATATCTTGATCAAGTTCGGAAATGGGTCACATGAAGTTAAAAACTAGGTCACTAGGTCAAATATTGGAAAAACCTTGTGTACACTCTAGAGGCCATATTTTTGACCCGAGCTTGATGCAACTTTGTCAGAATGTTTGTCTTAATTATATCTTGGTCAAGTTTGAAAATGGGTCACATGGGGTTAAAAACTAGGTCACTAGGTCAAATATTGGAAAAACCTTGTGTACACTCTTTGTCAAAATGTTTGTCTTAATTATATCTTGGTCAAGTTCAAAAATGGGTCACATGGTGTTAAAAACTAGGTCACTAGGTCAAACTTTGGAAAAACCGTGTGTACACTCTAGAGGCCATATTTTTGACCCGATCTTGATGCAATTTTGTCAGAATATTTGTCTCAATTATAGCTTGCTAAAGTTCGAAAATGGGTCACACAGGGTCAAAAACTAGGTCACTAGTACACTCTAGAGGCCATATTTCTGACCCGATCTTGATGAAACTTTGTCGAAATGTTGTCTTAATTATATTTTGGTCAAGTTCGAAAATGGGTCCCATGGGGTCAAAAACTAGGTCACTAGGTCAAATACTTGAAAAACCTTGTGTACACTCTAGACACCATGTAGTACGACTCGTTCCATCATTGGTATAACAGCCAGTAGAGCGTTCACAGGCCCTTTTGGGCCTCTTGTTTTTAAAATACTCTCCGTTGTACGAAACACACTTCTCCCATCTACGAACCCACTTGTCAAAGCATGACTTGAACTCTTCCTGTGGAATTTTCCTGATGGTTTCCTGGACAACAGTGGGCAAGTCATCAACGTCATCAAATCTGGTGCCGCGCAGCTCCGCGCGAAGGATCGTTCTTGAAGGCGTTGAACCAATCATAAATTCTGGATTTCGATATTGAACTTTTGCCGTAAGTGTCCATGATCATGGAGACAGTCTCTGATTTAGTCTTACCCATTAACACACAAAATTTTATCGAATAACGCTGTTCTAGTGCCATATCTACGGCTTCCGCATAACAAACACTTTCTGCTTCCGTTGTTTACGTAAATGACGTCATATTTAAGCCCATAACGTCACGTACGCCTTGGCGAAATGTCGCGGAAGCGGCACATATATTTTGGCAGTGTTTGACGTTCGGAATAAACCTGTATGAGCTCTTTAAAGACGTAAATGTCAGACTTTTTTCAAGATTTGTCAAATTTGCCCTGCTCATTGCAACCCGACGTTACCATAGTTACTGTGTATTGTGCCGTTTAGCTATCACTTTATTTCTCTATTTTACATTCGATACAGCAGTACTTATCAAGGTATCGCTGGCTAAAATTTTGACTTCAGAACCATATAATAAAAAAAGTTATGACACCTTTCCTGATACTTTTCGAACACCCCTCGTATATATATTGTGGAAGTATAATTCTGCAGGGTTAGCAAAGCATGTGGTTACTTTGATTGTTAACATCTCCGTTACTTGTTAAGATCTTGCGGGTAATATATTTTGCTTGAGTTACAGAATTCCGGATGGAAAGAAGAGAATATCTGAGTGCATTTAGCCATGTTCGTGAAATAGGCATTACAAAATACAACAGTTAATTTCATGAGATTCTAAGATTCCCACTCTGTTTTAGGACAAAATCATCAATATTTGTAGAAGCAATATCTGTTATTAGAACTTTTAAAGAAAGGTTAATCCATGTGCTATTATTCATATTAATTGGCCGATACTCATAGCTCATCCTGTAAATTTGCATTTTAAGTTTAGATCAGTGTTTTTTTTTTACTCCATAAAAACGGTTTAAAACTATCATTATGCATTACATACAGAACTCCAGATACAGATACAGTCGGTGTCACGCGGATTACGACTTTTTCGCAGCATGCCCACGGCCATTTTTCAATCGAAGTCACAAATCCCTGCGATCGTACCGCGAATTGTCACCCGAAATATCGCGGGATTCCCCGCGACCGTAAAAATCGCTGCGATTGCAAAATCCAGTCTCGAAAGAAAGCAATCACCGCCATTCTCTGTGATAGGTTTGTGGGGAGAAACGCGGGGAAAGTTAGAGCAGGGATAAATAAAAAATGTAATAAAATTGATAAATACAATCAATCAATTTCGAAAGCAATACATATTTTAATGCATTTATTAACACGTGTTTTTGTTGTCCAAAAGTCACATTTCTCTTCAGCGGACATAAATTGGCTACCCACAATCCTTTGCGATGTGTGTACATATTAACTAGGCGGCACTAATAACGGGTTTATGATCAGGAATTCTTAACATTTTTTTCGGATTATTTCTGACTAAAGAACCCATTGATGTATTAATAATCAACAGCAGAATAGTAAAATTATTTACAAATAACGATTAATTAAAAATATAATTCTAATTTCCAGTATAAGAATTACTAATTGAATTTTAGGTTCAGTCACCGCAAAGTCGGTAATAGGAACCGCCATATAACTATCATGACCCAGTATACATTATCCGGGGATTTGAATTTTCCCAAAACAAAACTAAAATTGTCTTCTGCTTCAATTTTTTAAATATTGACTGCAAAATTGTACATTGATAATGAAGGTAAATCGCGGCGATGGTCTGCGATTTCACACCGGGTTACGCGGTGTGCGAATCAATACGGATCACGGCAAATCGTGGTGATTGTGTCGCTGTGGTCAAAAGTTATTGTCCCCGCGTTGAGTGGACTGGCCGCCGATTGCGGGGACAAAATCAGTGTGTCCGCGGTGAGATAAAATCCCCGCCTTGAGTGTGATTAGTCGTAATCCGCGTAGCATCAACTGTAGTAGATAATGATAGCCAGAAAATATGTGTATATAATATATTGGGTATTAAAAACATTGTTAATTTGATGTTGACTGACATGCTACAGAATGACCACATGCAGCTGCAAAAAATCACCGCTCCAGGCCACTGAAGAATTGTTTTTTTGAAATATTTAAAATCTTGACAGATGAGCCTTAATTGAAAATTAATTATTAGAAAACTGGTTTTTCTAATGCCGTAATCACCGAAAAGTAAAGTTTAAAAAAAACCAGGCATATTATGCTGGGGAAATAACATTGTCAACTTCATAATCCTAAATAAAAATATCTAGATCCCCGGAAAGGATATATGTATGTGTGTAGTTGATATGCAAATCTCTTGTCTGTAAGCTTTTGATTCTGTGGTGTTGGTACAAATTCAAAAGTTTTTTTAAAGAAGAAATGCACTTAACATCACACTTCTAACCTCTCTCATGTTCTCTCTCACGTCTAACAGCTACAGATGGAAATTACAAAAGCAATGGGGCATTTAGTAAAAATATATGCTTTTATTGCTTGTCATATTTTGATACAGAGTTTGCTCGTTTGTACAATGATCCTCTTTTTCTTTATAAATCTATACTTTCAGTATTTGATCGCATAAAGTACAATTTAATCTTCTTATAATTGTCAGGTGACGAGGATTCAAGTCCTTATTGGAGATTTAATGTAAACTGATTATTTCACATTGTTTGATATTTTTTAATATATCTCGTCACTTTTCACAGATTTTTTAATTGCGTTTTTAAATTCCCTGACTAAATATAAAATTCCCTGATGTAATATGCAGTGCCCCAGATAACTTTTGACCTAATAGGGTATATCACTCATCAAATTAAAATTGAGTGAAAATCAAATATTGAAAAAAAAGTGAGCGAAATTGCTACTTTAAAGTATAAGTAAGCTGTTGCTTTGGAGACGGTCTGTGTCTCTCTACGGGAAGATCTCTGTACATTTAGTGTTCCTTGAGCGAACCATACATTTTCATTTTAAATTTCTTGCAGAAGGTGCACTTAAAGCATTTTTCTGTACCAACCTCATGAACTTCTAACCACGGTAAAGCTTGTTTCCAACATTGGGTAGTCGTGTCGGTTACCTTGTTGCCATCGTGGAGCTTATTTACAGGTGTTTTTGTTTTATTCAACCTGCAGAACAGTTTTAGACACGATATCCTCGACTATCGTCCTTACGTAATTTGGCTTGAAAAAGCTCAGAATTGAGGTAATTGGTTCTACGGGAGGGTTTTTCCTTCCACACGATGACGTTTTAGCAGGTGATTTATCCCGAAAACGCTTTAATTTTATTTATGGTTAGTGGTAAAAGCCAGTTGATTATGTGGGAACTGCCGGGACGTTAGGACGATTGTAGCAAGTCTTGTATTTGGCGTTCTAAATGAATGGAAATGGTCATACCTTTTATTAGATACGTTTTCCAACTATTTTAAGATGATAAAAACATCATGATAAAATTCAATTATTTTACTATATTTAAGGGAAAAAATATAACAGCTGCCATCCCATAACACAACCTGGGCATATGAAAATGTTCATTTTTTAGCTCTACTGATCAGAGATCAGCAGAGCTTATGCCGTGGTGCGGCGTCCGTCGTCCGTCTGTCCGTCTGTCTGTCTGTCCGTAAACTTTTATTTGTAGCGACTTCACAGCTGAAACTACTGAATGGATATTCATGAAACTTTACAGAAATGTTGCCCATAAAGTCTAGTTGATCCTAGCAAAAATTCATGTTGATGTAAAATCCAAGATGGCCGCCAAAGCTAAAAATAGAGTTTTAAAATACAAGTTTGTAGCGACTTCTTCTTGAAAACTATAAGTGATATTGATATGGGACTTTTTCTAAAATGATCAGCATGACATGATGTTGATCCTAGTCAAAAATCGTTTTGATTCAACGTTAAACATGGCTGCCAGCGGCCATCTTTGTTTACATAGAGTTATATAGTAAAAACTTGTAGCGATTACTTCTCTGAAACTACTTGGCGGATTGTCATGAAACTTTACAGGAATGTTGCTCTTGATGTCTAATTGATCCTAGAAAATTTTCAGGTCGGCCGGAAATTCAAGATGGCCATCACAGCTAAAAATAGATTTTTAAAAAATAAGTTTGTAGCGACTACTTCTTGAAAACTATAAGTGATATTGATATGGGACTTTTTCTAAAATGATCAGCATAACATGATGTTGATCCTAGTCAAAAATCGTTTTGATTCAACGTTAAACATGGCTGCCAGCGGCCATTTTTGTTTACATAGAGTTATATAGTAAAAACTTGTAGCGACTACTCCTCTGAAACTACTTGGCGGATTGTCATGAAACTTTACAGGAATGTTGCTCTTGATGTCTAATTGATCCTATCAAAATTTCAGGTCGGCCGGAAATTCAAGATGGCCGTCACAGCTAAAAATAGATTTTTAAAAAATAAGTTTGTAGCGACTACTTTTTTGAAAACTATAAGTGATATTGATATGGGACTTTTTCTAAAATGATCAGCATGACATGATGTAGATCCTTGTGGAAAATTATTTTGATTCGACGTTCAACATGGCTGCCAGTGGCCATCTTTGGTTACATAGAGTTATATAGTAAAAACTTATAGCGACTACTCCTCTGAAACTACTTGACGGATGTTCATGAAACTTCACAGGAATGTTGCTCTTGAGGTCTAGTTGATCCTAGAAAAATTTCAGGTCGGCCGGAAATTCAAGATGGCCGCCACAGCTAAAAATAGATTTAAAATAAATAAGTTTGTAGCGACTACTTCTTCAAAACAATAAGAGATATTGATATGGGACTTTTTCTAAAATGATCAGTATGACATGATGTTGGTCCTTGTCGAAAATCGTTTTGATTTGACCTTAAACATGGCTGCTTTGTTTACATAGAGTTATATAATGAAAACTTGTAGCGACTACTTCTTTGAAACTACCTGACGGATTTTCATGAAACTTCACAGGAATGTTGCTCTTAATGTCTTATTGATCTTAGCAAAATTTCAGGTCGGCCGGAAATTCAAGATGGCCGCCACGGTTAAAAATAGATTTTCAAAAAACAAGTCTGTAGCGACTACTTCCTGAAATCAAAATCAATCAGTAGAGCTTCAAGGTCATTGACCTCTTGTTATTGTTTTAATTACACAAAATACCTTTCAAAGTATTTTATGTAGCCAATTAAGATAAGATAAGATAAGAGACTTTATTTAAAGAGGGTGACATATTTAGTTTTAAACTAATCTTCCACATGGCCCTCTATTATTCACAATATATACAAGTTATAATACAACAAAAATACATATGAATTATCAAATGACTGCAGATGTACTTAACATAACAAATTAAGAGCATCTTCATCAATTATAGTTTAACACTCACTTTACCCACACATGTACTTCAATTGACAGTGATATACACGTAGCAACAACAATAATACAAACAAAAACAATAAAGCATATCATAAGTTAAACATTTTTCATCCATTTAATTAGGTTACATTGAAAAGCCATTGTTGAACTTTTTTCTTTAATATTTGTAGGTAAGTTATTCCAAATTATTGGTCCAGAGTATGTTAAACTTTGTTTAAATATTTCTTTGTTGGGTTTAGGTATTAAGAAATTGTTTGTAGAACATGACCGTGTTATAGTTGTATTTTCATTTATTTGTCTAAGGTTAAACATTTCATTAATATATGATGGAGTTTTTGATTTTGATATTTTATACATAAATTTTGCTTTTCTGAGATATACTCGGTCAAATATTGTAAATATTTTTAAATTTTGCATACTTTCTAATGAGTTATCAACATTGTAATCTAGAATAATTTTTACAGCCCGTTTTTGAAGGCGAAATAGTCTGTTTAAATTTGTTTGACATGTTCCACCCCATATTACATTGCAATAATCTATGTGCGGCTGAATATATGCTTTGTAGAACTGAACCCTATGCTCAAGACTTAGGTGTTGCTTTATTCTAGACAAAAGCCAAATATTAGATGAAATTTTTCGACATATATGTTCCATGTGATTTTTCCATGTTAAGTTGTTGTCAATAAATATACCCAGTACTTTATCTTTAGAAATCATGCTTAGATTTTCATCATTAAGATGCAAGTTTATTTCTGAAACATTTAATGAAGCACGTTTCTGCTGTGTGGTAATAAGCATTACTTTTGTTTTTGAAGTATTTATTAACATTCCATTTGACTTACACCAGTCTGATAATGATTTAAGTGCAGTTTGCAAATTATTTTCAATAGATGCCAATGTATTATTTATATGATACAAAGTTGTGTCATCTGCATACAAATCAGTTTCAGTATTATTAGTGAAAAGTGGTAAATCATTTATGAATAATAGAAATAAAAGTGGGCCTAGTATTGAACCTTGAGGCACACCATCTGTCACTATTTGATCATTGGACAATATATTGTTGAGTGACACTTTTTGTTTACGATTGTGTAAGTAAGAAGAAAACCATGCTAATGAGCTGTCAGAAAGTTTATACACTTTTAACTTTTCTAAAAGAATTTCATGGTCAACTAAATCAAATGCTTTTCTAAAATCAACCATCACTACACCTATTAAAAAGCCTTTATTAATAGCTTCTAGCCATTTGCTGATCATTCGCACTAATGCAGTTTCACATGAGTGAGCTGGTCGAAATCCTGATTGCGTTTTGTGAAGTAATTTGAAATAAGAAAGATAATCCATTAAAGAATCATGGACATGTTTTTCTAATAATTTTGATATAACTGGTAGCACAGAAATGGGTCGGTAGTTGTTTATATCATCTTTTGCCCCACTTTTATGCAAGGGTGTAACTTTGCCCTCTTTCCATTTATCTGGAAATATGGATTCTTTTAAGCTTTTATTGCAAATAAATGTTATGCTATCTGCTATATAATAAGCTAAAAGTTTAAGTAGGCGTGGTCCAATATTATCAGAACCAGTAGATTTGGTAACATCTATATTTAAAAGAAATTTCAAAACTTGATCAACAGAAATTCCTGGAATATTAAATAGCGTATTTTCAGGTACTTCTCTTCACAAAAAGTTTTTAGTTTGTCAAAATTTAAGGTTTGAACTGGTTCTTTGAGTTTGGAAGCCACAGTCACAAAAAAATCATTAAACTCATTTGCTATATCATTTGAATATTCAATGTCATTATCACCAATTTTTAAATTTAAAATGTTATTGCTGCTCTTTTGTTTACTAACATTTAGTTCATTAAACAATTTCCAAACAGTACTAGGTTTGTTTTTATTTTCAGTGACAAATTCTTCATATTTTGATTTTTTTGACTCTTTAATTAGATAAGTAACTTTATTTCTCATTGTCTTAAACTCTGTTTCATTATTTAAAGCCTTAAATCTGTCGCGGGTTTTGATAGAATCTATTATTTCAGGCGTAATCCATTTTGGCTGCTGTTTATTTTTAACCCTATGTTGTCGAATTGGTATGTGTGAATCAACTATTTTTAAAAACATAGAATACCATGCATCAACAATTTCATTTGTGTCTTCAAAACTTTTAATTGTATCCCATTGTGCAGACTGCAGGTCTTCTATGAATTTTTCTTCATTGAAATTTTTAAAAGATCTGTATGAAATTGTATAATGAGATTTTTTAGGGGCATAGCAGTTTGGCTTACGTGTTATAAAGATCGGAAAGTGATCGCTAAGTCCTATTTGTGGGACATCTACTGACTTTATATTAACATGAACATTACGATATATATGATCTATCAAAGTTGTAGAAACTGAAGTTTTCCTTGTAGCTACATTAACTTTTTGAGAAAGGCCAAAAGGTTCCATGTACTCTAACCATGCAGTTTTAGTTTGTACATTTAGCAAATCTCTATTAAAATCTCCAAGGAGGTAAAGTTCTTTCTGTTCTTTTAAAACATTTTCAAGATGATTTTCAAAAATTTCATTCCAAATTATTGCTTCATTTGGATTTCTGTAAATATTACCAATGAGAAAACTTTTAGAATTTTTTGGGGATATTTCAAGCCATAAACACTCAATATCCTTGACTTCTAGATCACTCCTTCTTTTACAATTAATTTCGTTTTTACAATAAACAATGATACCACCTCCTTCTTCCTTTCTCTCATTAGTTATAACCCTATCTCTTCTAAAAAATTGATAGTTATCAAGCTGAAAAACACTGTCAGCATGAAAATGTTTTAACTAAACTAAGTTCAAATACATGAACAGCGTTATTAGAATGATTTAACATTAGATCAATTTGATCTATTTTATTATGAATACTCTGTATATTTATATGACCAATTCTAAACCCTTTTGAGTTTAACCCTAAATCAACTAAGTTTTGGGCACATGTGGAAGAATCATTATTTACATTATGTATATTATCAGCAGATAGTGTAACATTATTATATAATGAATTCATATTTAAATCATGCACAATATCAGCATGCATATCAGAAAAATTATCCTCAAAAGTTGTATTATTATATAAACTGTCATCATTTATACTTCCATATACTGTAGACACATTGTACTGTTCATTTACTGAATTACAGATGATAGTATTTTCTTGAGAATTTGTCTGTGATCTATGATTAATAAGACTGGTGTCATTTGATACAATATTGTCCATAGATGTATTACATACTCTTTTAGCAATAAATGGAACATCTGAGGAAAGATTCATTATATTGCATGTATCACTTCTGCAACTCATTGTTTGTTTAGAGTTATCATACTCATAAGAGTTTGTTTCGACAGTAATACAATGACACTGGATTTTAACACAAATTTCACATAAGTTTTCAAGAATGTCATACTTGTTTAATGTATACGTTGAGAAATTTTCCTCAAAATATATTATGTTTTTGGCATATTTGCCTACTTCCTATTTGTTCCAACACGAAGTGTCCTTGTGACCAAAAAATTTACAACTGAAACACTGGACCTGCACCCTGTGAAAACATTCTTCAGTTGTATGGTTTTGTAGTCCGCATTTCATACAGCGTTCTGATGAACTACGCTCAATGTTTGTTGTGAAATCCAGATCGCGTTGACTACGATATGACTCCTCGTTGCCCAAACGCGAACCGGCCTGTCTTTGGTGAAGATTTCGCTGTTTCTGCTGTTTCTGCTGAGGTTGTCTCAATCTAGGGTCGTGTTTTGATGGAGCTGGATATGCACAGTTTTTAAAATCATTAACAATGTTAATGTGGCTGTTTATGCTTCCCAGTAGTCGTTTGACGCCAGATTGAGACAGGTGTATCCAGTCTCTTTCACCGTAGAAGTATGCCCGAAGTTCGTTGTGTTTGTCATAGAAACCCTTACATGTATCGATATAAACGGCTCCATGGAATGAACTTAGTCTTTTAATGACATCATTTGTTTTGTTTATTTTTGCATCCCCTCGTGGACACACATTGCACATGTAGATTAAACAATGTGGATTTTGGCTCCTGATATACTGGATTAGCTGATCGTATTTTTCCTCAAAATACTCCATTTCTGGGTCACTGGATCTAGCTGCGTCATTTCCACCCACGTAAATCACAACACTTTCAAATTGATATAGGTTGTACATTGTTATTTTGTTGCTAATTGTTTCAACATTGGCACCTGGAAAAGGTTGAACTTCTACATTTCTATCAAGTCCCTTATGATTGATGCCCGATAAAATGGAATCTCCTAAAATCAGGACTTTATTGTTCATTGGAGTGGTAGTTGGCATTGACGAGGGGGCAGCTTGGTTTGATTTTAAGTCATTGTTGGTTTTGTTTGTTTGACCACTTTTGTTTGCTTTTGGATTTTTTGTTTTCACTTTCTCTGTCTGTACAGTTTTCATCTTTTTATTTTTGTTTAATGTCGTTCTTGGAGCTGGGATAGGTTTTACCTTTGGAGTTGAGTTTGAAGGTAGACACGATACGGCCTCACTGTAGGACATATTACCTGCGTTCATAATTGCTCATCACCTACAGTTTCACTCATTGTTTTATAACAAGTCCCATCTTTTTGATTGGTTACATCTGACATTTCATGATCACCTTGACTAATATGAAGTATTGGTCTATAGATAGCTTACGACAACATTACAATTGCAAGATACTCAACTTGCCTTAATCCACGAACGGAAAAACTTCCCCAAATACCCTTCCCGGGACTCCCGGCACCAAGGGCGCCGCCAAATACACCCGTACAAGCAAGAGTCACACAGAGTTACTTCCTCTTTCCGTCGTGGCGTCATCGGTAAAGAACGCGATAAATCGACGGTCTCAAAATATTTGTCTTTTTCCACGTAACAAATGGTTTTAATTGTTTTATTACTTTAATTTTACTTCCCATATGTTATTTTCTTACGAGTTTATGATCGTAATTGGTGTTTTTTACACCGGCTTTTGTTCTTTACGCAGTTAATTCAGACCGCAATTCGTAAACAACCATATGCTGTCTACTTCCGGTTTACCAACATTTGTAAATTCTGTCGAAAAATAGCTTTTAACTTCTATTAGAAGTTTTGAATTTGACACCGGAACGTAGACACCCCTCCTACTCGTGTCAACACTCCAGTAAATAGTTTTCTTATATTATTGGGTTCGTGTTGTTTGTTATATAATCACAGTTGGTGCTTTTAGAACACCTTCTGCTGTTATTTTCTTATATTTCAGTAACAGCAATGGGGAGTGGGACCTTAGTCTAATTGGGAGTCGGGCCCTAGCCCACTACGGCCCGTCCGGACTCCCAGGGATTGGAAACATCACCCGTACGAAGTCCTGACCTTCTATCGGTGATGTCCCCCAACCCAGCCATATGCAGTCCCATTCCCCACCCACTCCTGTGAAGGAAACATCAATGGGGAGTCGGGCCCTAGCCCACTACGGCCCGTCCGGACTCCCAGGGATTGGAAACATCACCCGTACGAAGTCCTGACCTTCTATCGGTGATGTCCCCCAACCCAGCCATATGCAGTCCCATACCCCACCCACTCCTGTCCGGGGGACCATGGTGACTCAGATAACTCTCTACCTCGTGGGTACACTGTTGGAGTGGTCGCATTCGCTTGGAGACAACCAAAACAAAGGTTACTCGTTCCTTTGTAGCTCAATAGCCCGCTTAGCTCAGTCAATGAACGACGTCGACTATCTTGCGCTCACTAAAGAAAGTCCCGTACCCCACCCACTCCTGCTCAAGCTACCAGGTAGTGCGGGGGTCACGCCGACTACAAACTCTCTGCCTCATGGGTAATCTGAAGGTCCTCAGAACAGATTCCATTCACTCCTCCAGGTCACCTTTCAGAGAGTCAACACACAGAGGGCGGTCTAGGAGCAACCGTCACCTGTCTAGAGACAGCTCAGGTAATACTTCCTCAGCTGAAATTTATGCTTTTAAGCACGGCCTACGGCCGAAAGGGTATTCTTACGGTATTCTTACTGTATTCAATACCGTTGTTATGGTTAGGGCCACCTAACGAAGGATATAGTCTCTTCTGAAGGTCTCTGCTAGTATAAAATCCAGACTAGTTGTCTGGAGGGAAGCTAAATAAGACTTCTTTCTATGGTATGGGAAGAGGACTTAGGTTTATGTGTTGGTACTCACATGTAAGGGAAGTTTCTGTCATGGGTCACAATTATCTGTTATTATAATTTCTTACGTGTTGTATAATCACAGATTAAATAGAATAGAATAGAATATTTTATTGTAATATTCATAACAATGTGAACATGACATTGAACTAACAGGTAATCAAATCATATGATAGCAATTAAGAAATAAAGATAAACATATGGATTACCTGTCAGGAGGGCCGAATGGTCTAATGCGCCAGACTCAAGGTTATACCTTCATAAACGAGTGTTCTGGTCCACGACCTTACACGTGGTTTCAGATCCCACTTCTGACACATACTAGTAAAATGTGTCAGAGACACTTTCCTTGTTCTTCCTTTTCAGTGTGGTGTCAGAAACACTTACCATCAATAGGACTGAGACCTCTTTAGGAAATCATACTTTCCTAGACGGTGCTCCCTACTGGGAAAGGCCTTTTTAATTCATAGGGAAGTCATATCTTCCTACTGACAGGGCGCTCTATACAGGCCATCTACATCAGAGAAGGTAAATTATCGAAGTCTTATCTCTGATTCTGATTAATAGCAGGCCTGGTGGTATTCTATTCTCAAATAGAATTCATTCTTTTGTCGAACAGAATTACCCTTTTTTCCAAGTTGTTGCAACATTTGTAAACACTTCTTAAGCATTGTCTACCTATGTTCTCGATTTTAGAAACTTATTTAATGCTTTTATATCTTTGAATATCTCGGCGTTTACAAAAAGCGTTAAGAGTATTCAATTTAAAGTATTTCCTCTCATGGTTTGCTTTATAACCACTACAGGAATCTGATACTTGTCTTAAACTAAAGATTCTTAGTGAATTACTTTGTTCTTTTCTGTCCTTACGGACTTAACTACAGAACTTGTTTTGCAGGTAACCTCGATAGAAGTCGATACCTGCTGTCGAGTTCCGTCACAAGAATATCAAGGATGATGTAAGTGACTACGGCTTCTCCGTCATACTCTAATGATTAGGGTAAGAATTCATGGCCTTCGCCATAACGTGCATAGGTTTCAGCGTTAATTGTAGCCACAGTCTTAAGAAGTAAATCAGTTTATTTCTTTCTGTATATGGTTTTCCTTATCAGGACACCTAATTCAACTTGTCCTATCGCCTTGTTGAGTACTGTTTGTGGCAGGACTAAGACATTATTGCCAGTCTATGGATTATGCTCATCAGACTTGCAGGTATATGAGCATTTATTTTATTTAGCGCCGGTAGTATTTATATCAAGGGGTGTCATTAAGAGGTAGGCGGTTAATTCGCCCTGCTACTTAAACCTTTCTACCAGGCTAATATGAATACTTTTACTAATATTGTATACTAGTATCTATCTAATACCCGGCTACTTTGCTCTGTGTGCCTCTAACTTGAAAAGTTAATGATATCTATGTACATGTATATCACCACCTTTTTTGAGGTAAGTTATATAAATTAATTACAGTGGCAGATGCTGTTTTATTCATTTGCACATGCAGTTGCTGGCTGAGTCTTCCTTTTGCTGGTAAGTTGATATGGGGGACTTCCGTGGCTGAGTGGTTAGTCTCTTACTTGATATCACTGCCACTCACCTCTGTTTTATGATGGTGTCCCGGTTAGCTCAGTTGATAGAGCTTTCGCCCTGTAAGGGAGGAGTCCGGTTTTACGTGTCCCATACCAGCCACAAAGACAACTGGCATCTTGTTGTTTTTTGTTTTTTTTGTGGATATTATGATATACCTTATATTTCATTGTTTGTGTTTCACTTGTGAAATATCGACAGACATAATGCCGCTGTTGACCTTTTGTCGTCTCTGTTTTAGCGCATTATGTTTTGCTGCTTAAGTATCAAGGTTAGAGTACATAATAAGTTATTAATAGAATCTTTTTTGGTTTGTCGTGAATATAAGGATTTTCTTATTAGAAAAACTTATTTTCACCAGAGCCTTAGCACGAGTGTATTATGCGTGTTTTCTCACTGATACACCTGTGGGGTTTTGGGATTACCCTAGGGTTGATTAAGGTCTCCTTCTGTACCGCTTAAATCTCCACGGGGTACCTCCAGAGCCGGAGCTGCAAAGCGAAGGCGACGGTACTAATGAGCGGGCAGCCAAGCACGGGCTGCTCTCCGCCCCCGGTTTACACCTGTTAGGCAGTTTCAGTAAGTTCGGAGTAATCGGCTTCAAAGCCGCTATCCTCAACCCTAAGTGGGTTTGTTCGCGGTTCCTCTGACTAAGCCTTGTCTGATGGAGTTCTTCGTCATTCATCTCTTACCTCTGGGGTTGCGTTCCTTGTGTAGCTTATTAGATGCGGTTGCAGGACATAACACTCCTTTTCTTGCAGCTAAGATCATTGTCCAGTTTCTAGATTCCTTACCCCTCCCACTTCTCCATACAGTCATACAGTTAATGGGCTGTAGTGCCAGGGTTCGTTCTCCATTAGCCCTAGGGGTACTGATGATAGTTGGCGTATTTGCTTTTCATACCCCCTCCTGTTTAATATTGCTAGAACCAGGATACATTCTCCTTGTTTTCTATCAGTTTAGAGAGTAGGTCTATCAGTATGAGTAAGTTCCTAACATTATGGTAGGCTATACTATTGTTAGACCCGGCTTCTAATCCGTACATTAATTATGCCATAAGAGCCGGACTTCTCTTTTTGAAGTCTTTCCTTCAGGCAGTTTGAGATACATCTGGCATCTATTTATTTATTGGTTCTATATGCCACATTCCTATGGAAACACAGTTTCTTTTCGGCTAGATCTTTTGGAAGGCCACATCTTTACTCATGCCATGTTAAAATTTCGTTGGCCTTTTACTTGAACACAGATTTGGGGGTGAATGCGTGTGCACAACCACATTCAAGGTGACATTCTGCCTTGGTCAGAACAAGGGGGGGGGGGTGCGTGCCCATACACAGCCACATTCAAGGGGACATTCTGCCGTGGTCTAGGGGTTTCGTAGAGCTGCCCTAAATGCATGTCTAAGGATCTCTCAGTTTGGCTTAGAGGGCCACATGGTAGGTTTGTTCACTAACTAGGTGTGTTGCCCTGAATAAATAAATTCTTTTATTATTTACGCCTGGTTTATTTACGCCTGGCTCTATTTACGCCTGGTTTTATTTATGCCTGTTTTTTTGGCCAGACGGACTCATTACATATTACGCCTCATTTTACGCCTGGTTTCTACATTCTTATCAAAACCACCTGTACGCCTGGTCACCATCAAAATTACGCCTGGTTTAGTTATCAATATTACGCCTGCTTTACGGGCGTCGCAGTTCGTACGGGCAGCACTTCTGTCCATCTTGATTTCTTCCCTAGCGGGGTTTATATCAGGTTTTACAGTCTACCTCTGCCACTGATTCATTCGGAATCAGTATGCAACCTCACGTTTGTCGATTCAAACTACATCTTCAGACTTCAGTTTCTGTAATAGTTGCTCACACAATTGTACCTCTAGGAGGTCCTTCACTGGGCTACTCTGAGGTCACAGAGGTTTAGCTGGTTAGAATAAGTGTAACGCATTGTTTGTTTACACTTCCACCGCAGTCGGAGTTGGGTTTTTTCTTGTTTCCCACTTTGAGCTTATATCACTCCCCTTCTTAGTTTAGAATACTTAGAAGTTAAAGTGGCTCTTTTTGGCCTGTTTGACTTCTGTTCTCCGGCCCTCCTTTGAACTTTTCGGTTAATCTTAGATAGACTACCCTTTAGACTATCTTCTTTTAGCCTTGTGGCTCAGATTTAGTGAGCCCATTCTAGGAACTGAAGTGTCATCAGGCTCATGCTACTAAAGGGATCTCGTTTAACCCCTTCTGGGGATATTCCAGTAACAATCTGTTTGGTTTTGTCTGGGTGTATACCTAATGCAACTCCAATAAGGCTACTAAAGTCAGAGCCTTTATATTCTTAAAATTCACAAATTATTTGTTAGATTCTATCTTAAATAATTTTTCACTGGGTCCAGTTCTTACTACCCAGTCAGTCATGGGGTTGTGCTGCTCTGCCAGCTAGCTGACTTGGCCTTGCCCAAGTCTGTAACTTTGGGCATACAAATCGGTTGCAGTTTTATTTATTATTTTGCTTATCTTGGTTTGTAAGCACTTCATACCACTATGTTCCAAAGGTGTTTGGTTTATACATATTGTATTGTTCATAGTATTCTATGCTTCACACAGTTATCTGGTGTTCATAGTTACATTTACAGCTCAGTTATGAAGCTGTTATTTTAAGTATTGAATCAGGGGGTCGATACTTATTTAAATGATCTATGTAATACAAAAATTTTTCTGTTCCATGGATTAGCTTGAAATTGCCGATTATAATTTTAGATGGTGGTGGACTTATTGTCCTTGAACGAATTGAAGGACTTATGAGGTTGCCATATTCACCTTGTAACGTTCATCTGCCCATCTAAGAAGTTTTAGAGGCTCCTCCTACTGGCTGTATCGCCAGTCAGGATCCCAGATTACGCTATGGTGAGTGTAAGTTGCTTGGGTTCATGCTCTCGTCTGCTTTAATTTCTTGTAATTAGAGCAGGTTTGAGCGTGCTTTGTTACTTGTTGTTCAGAGTTGTTCAAATCCCCTTTACATATTCGGGCACTCATAACAGGTTACATTGTACCACCCCAGCTCATTGTGTTAAAGTCGCAATTGTAATGTTGTCGTAAGCTATCTATAGACCAATATGAAAATTTTTGTTAATTTTAATATTTGTCTATTATACTTACGACAACATTAACTACCCACCCCTCCTTAATTTAGGACTTATTTGCGGAAAGAGGAAGTAACTCTGTGTGACTCTTGCTTGTACGGGTGTATTTGGCGGCGCCCTTGGTGCCGGGAGTCCCGGGAAGGGTATTTGGGGAAGTTTTTCCGTTCGTGGATTAAGGCAAGTTGAGTATCTTGCAATTGTAATGTTGTCGTAAGTATAATAGACAAATATTAAAATTAACAAAATTTTTCATGATTGTTCCATCAAGGAGTCAATTTTCTGGTGTGTCATAATAATTTGCCCTGTCATTTCTTTCATTTGATCTTGTATGGAAGTCAAGACCTCCCTTAGTGAAGTAATTTCCTCGTTAATTAGGGTCAGTGCATCTCCATTTCTTGATTGAGTAATAACTGTCTGAGGCTGACTGCTAATTGGGGATAACTGGGGGGTCTTGTTTGATATGTGTCTTGGCCCAGTAGGTGTTGATGTGAGTTCATTTTCAGTGTTGTTTTCCATATTTTCAAACTGCTGGTCATAAACACTGGCGGTGAGTCTCTTAAAGGTACTTTCTTTCCATAACATGTTGCCAGGTCCTGTCAAAACAGTTGTTAATATGTTCCTTTTCACATTGATGAAACACCTTTTCCCTTGTACATGAACTGTGTATTGCACATTTCCAGAAGTGTTTAATTTGGGAGTAATTTCCTTCTCAAGAGCTACCATGAAATCGTTAAAAAGCTCTGTGGAGGTAAACATAACTTCTAGTTGCTTATTTGAGGCTGTAATATTATACAGAATCCCATCTAAGTTATCACTGATGGTTTCTTGAATTTGAAGAGATGATACTTCTGAGAAGCCAGAGAAATCTGTTTGACTTTCATCACTACTAGAGACCGTAGTATTGAAGGGTAGATGAGGTATAAGGATAGTAGAAACATGGCTGTCTGATGTTGCATTTTGGGATGAACTTTTTGTATTAAAAGTGACCTCGTCATCAGTTGAATCTTCCATTTTGTAGTTTTCAGCAATTTTACTTTTCTATCAATTTAACATTAAAATAATTAATCACAGATTAATTTGTCTAGCAATGGGGCCACTTGTAAAGGACTTTGAAGAAGGAATAATTCATTAGCCCTAATTAAGAAACTGCTGTTTTTATGTGACCAGACAGTGCACAAAACTAAAAACATGTGTTGTAATCATAAATTAAACACTTTCACAGAATGTTAGACTGATAATCCTGATATCAATATTGCACAATCATTAGCTGATCATTACAGAACAGCATGTAACTTCCACATCATAGAGGTTGTTTATGATAACCTCAAGCTTGTAGACAATCTCAGCAGGAGTTCACCTTAAAAGTTGCCACACAATAGCTTAAAAAGACACTTATTTCTTTAAATAACTTCTTTAAAAATCACTTTTTTAAAAATCTATTAAGATTTTCATAATTCCATTAAATAGTTCTCCAAGACAGTATAAAAATTATAATAATCCTGTTTGTAACTTCCAAATAAATTCACAAAATTTAGAGAGCAATTTTTGCATGACCTATCACTGTGAAAGCTGATTCTTAAAACTGATTTCATTCGTACAAATATGTATGATTTTGTTCGAAAACAAATAGGGAATCTATTGAATTTGATTTCATGAAATTTACTTATTGTGTGTCGTCAATATCGATCTGTGCTATTATGAGTATACAGGCAAAATTTATACAGGACACGAAACAAAACTATTTCAATAATAGTTTGTTTACAGTTACTTATTAGATGATCTCTGGTTCAGCAGTAGAAGCAAATTGCAAAGAATTACTGAATTAAGAGCCAGTTTCAAAATTATCTGATACTGACTTCTGTAAGTTATTTCTTCAAAAATGTGATTAAAATTCATAGGTAAATAATCACTCATCCAGCAATTCCAGCTCATAGTTTTTCTTCTCCGTATACATACAGATGCTAGCAATCATGATACCTAGCTATGTCATCTGGGGAACCATCCCCTGTGTTCCAGTAGGGTGTTCTCGTGAAGCAGTTGGGGGTCAACAGTAGTGGGCCAGGCCTTGATGTAGAGGTCAACAGTAGTGGAACAGGCCTTGATGTAGAGGTCAACAGTAGTAGGCCAGGCCTTGATGTAGAGGTCAACAGTAGTGGGCCAGGCCTTGATGTAGAGGTCAACAGTAGTGGGCCAGGCCTTGATGTAGAGGTCAACAGTAGTGGGCCAGGCCTTGATGTAGAGGTCAACAGTAGTCGGATAGGCCTTGATGTAGAGGTCACATCCATAGATGTTCACGTTGTGGCAGGATGCAAATAACGTTTTCTGTTTTCCTTTGTTCGACGGCCATTTCCGATTCTCGTCAGTTGAAGATAAAACACTGGACTAACTAAGTCTTATTTTATTTTCATACAAAAAAACAAACAAGTTTTTCAGTTTGGCCTCTGTGCACACATGGCAGAACATAATCCTCCAAATTCATCGCATTCTTTTTCAAAACGTAGCCAACTGTACGTTCTCGACCATTGCGAACGAAATTACGTTTTATCTTGCGGGTTACCGTTACCTCGTCCTTTGCTGATTGGGACTCGACATTATTGTTGTTGTCATCAGTGAAGGTTGGAGGCAAACGTGGTCCATTAACTGTAATTTTTTTTGTTTTGAATCTGCTTTTGCTTTTTTGACATTTTGCGTAGAACGCAGACATCATCTTGGAACAACTCATTTGATTGGACATTGCATACAATTCAGCCAATCAAAATCGTTGTTTCATTGTGAGACAAGTGCGCGTGAATTACACTTGTATCGTGAAAATCGCTTATGACTACTATTATTTTACGAGGCGACTCGTTAACATTTTTCACATTGGTGAACTGTTATTGAACATGTTTCCATGTAAATGGATTTACCAATAAAATTATTTCTATAATATATGACTTTTGACTTTGTTGATTTACCAATATAAAAATAAAGCAAATTATCAAATTATCATTTTTCTCATTTAAGTAGTTGGCTCCAACATCAATATAGTCCTTCCCAATGATGTCCCTGTTCTTGATGTAGTGCCCCAGATAACTTTTGGACCTATTGGGTATTTCACTCAAATTAAAATTAATGGAGTGAATTTCTAATTTTCTAAAATAATAAGGTGATTTGGGGATCAAATGTAAAACAAGCAAGGTAACTTACCCGTCTTTATTTGAGCTGTATTGACTTGTTATTCATGGCAGTGGTTTGTCAATGATTAAGCATTATTAATGATTAATTTCCAACTTCCAACCACGGGAATGATTTTTACCAAAATTCGTAGGTTTTAATTGTCACCTTGTTACTGTCATGTTTTTTTCTGCAACGAGGGACTTTCCATGGCTTCAGCGGATTGACATAATATGTCGGAATGGATGCTCTTTACTATCGCCGTCGGTGAATGGTCATTTTTGGTTTGAAAAATGTTAATGATAGTGGGATTATTTCTTAACTGTAACTCGCTTGTCGGTTTATGTCCCCGTTTCGACATTTTAATCGTCTGCACAAGGCAAACACTTTCAAAAGTAAGAAGAAAGCGCCTTGACGACTACACAATAGAACAGACTGGTATAGCATACATATTCAGCGTTCTCTTTTACTACTCCACTTAATCAATAATTATGTAACGTCCCAGTTACACCGGAAGTAAAATCTGCTTTTTGTAAATATTGAAATATGCACGAAAACATCATCCATTTGAAAACTTTGACTGTCGATATGCTTGAAAATTAAAATCTTTGAGTGAAAAGAAAATTGCTTTCGTATCTGGTATGCATGTCAGGGAAATTAATTGGGTATTTGGCAATTTTAATTGAGTGAAATACGCATATACGCTGCTTATCTGGGGTACTGTTGATGTGCACCTACATGTGTGTCTCGTAGTCGGAAATTGGCTTCCCTTTCTTGGCCAGGGTGAAGACGGTGTTAAACATTATTTTGAATATGTTAATTGATTCACTCCTTTTTGCTGCTTTTACAAGAGGACTATACACTGTCACTGATATACGTTCCTTGTCAGTCATGCTGTCCCTGAGTTTCTTTTCACTACACTTGATGTGAGCTACTGAGTCATATGCTTCTTCAGTGGGTCTACTCGGAAGTCGGAGCACCCTGGGAACAATGCTGATGTCTTTTCTGCACACTCTGGATAGACTCGGCAAGTTGTGCATATCATGAAGCTAGCATCATTAGTCTCGGTCTTCAAAGCCACCCATTGGTAGGTTGTACTCCAGCTGTCCTGGAAGGCACGGATACGTTTGGTCTTGTCAGAGAACTTGGGTCTTTTTGGTGTTGATAAATTGCTGTCGCTTGCAGTTGGCAGGGCCGTAGCTCGGCTGAAAATGATGTGTAGGCCGAGTTCTAGTGGGGTCCGGGGGCAATTGTTTTTTTTCCAGCTAGACTGTCGGAGGTGCGTTTTGAGGTATATTTCGTACCGGTGAATATGTCTATAAGAGCATCATTATCCTTACTTTTTACCGTAATTATATATCTTATAACTAAAAAGAAGCTGTCCACCATACCCCACTAGGCCTCAGATTTTTATTGCATTTATGGTATTTTTATTTTTTCTATTTCTCAGAAAAATGTGTAGGCCGCGGCCTACACGGCCTATAGGAAGCTACGCCCCTGGTTGATGACCTTTTCTGAGTTGTAGATGGTGGCTGTTCATTCTCCTTAGCAGCCTGTTTTTTATAATGAAACGATCCATGATGACACTGGAGAGGTCTTACATAGGCATTGCCTGTTGTCCAATCCCATTCAGTACTTGAATAAAATATTGTTTAAATAAATAAATAAATAGACACATAAGTCCACTATTATAATACTATTTACTATCGGCAATAAAATAATGCACTTAGAAACAACCAAACATTCCAAAACACAAAATATTCCTAAACACAAAATATTCCTCTATAAATCTCTCCAGGTCAACACCAAATATTCCAGTTAAAAAGGCACAAAATATGCCACTATCACACATTACACTCAATATTCCAATAATAAAAATAAAATTGTCAGTGTGAACTAAATTTTAAACTGCACCTGACAAAATACAGGTGTATAATGAATATGTGTAAAACCATTTTTGTTTGTATGTTGATACATTTTCTTTGATGTCATTCTTTTCATGCCCCCGAAGGGTGGCATATAGTAGTCGCACTGTCCTTCCGTTCATCCCCGTTCGTCTATCAAATAATTTCTTGAAATCTTCAGCTTCATTTTGTTTTGTTCTGTCATTCGTTTGTAAGGCATGCCCTACTTTGATTGCTATGACATGTACCAGGATATGTCCAATTCTCTTGCCAAGAGATGTTACAGGATTGTCCTTGTGCAAAGACATTGCTTTAGAGCTTTTAACAACCAAGTCAGAGTTTTTGTTTTTGACAAGATTATCAAGGGTGATGATCGGTTCCTTATCTCTTTTCTTAGACTCCACAACAAGACGTGCTAGAGTTCTGGTACACTGACTCACTCTATGCACATCATTGAACTTCTGGTCTTCTTCATCACCCAAGGATTCCATTCTTTTTTTTTTTTTTTTTTCTTTTTTTTTTCAGTTGCCATAGTGGTCAACCCATTTATTATCCCCGTAAATAAGTGTGTTGTGGGTCGGGGTTCCCACCGCACACTGTACAATCATCACATACATATATACAAATAGAAAACACTCTCACACCACATATTTTCACCTTATTCATTTATATAATACATCTGGCTTACGGCATATGATAATGTACGTTTATCAAACAATTTATATTGGGAACAATAAATAGTCAACTTTTAACTTATTTAAGGATTATGATTATTTATAGAAGATAAGGTTTTGGGTGTGGTATTGCCTTCTTCACCTGGTCCAACTCTATTATTATATATTAACACAAGTTTAAAAATATGTTTGTCCATGGGATGGTATTCTTGAGATTTTAGGACTTAAAGGTTTAAAATTTGTTCTTTATATGGGTCCCAAATGCTATTGAATTTGTCTAGGTCATTGTTTTTGGTGGCTATTGTCTGTTGTACTTGTAGCACTTCTCTAATTCTATGTTTTAGAGTTATAATTGAAAGTTTTTTTTCTAGATGTTTATATGAAAATATATAATATTTGGCTTCTTAGAGAAGATATAACTGTACCCATGTGTACTTTTTGTTTGTGTTAAAAATAAAGGTTTTTTCATCAATATTAAAATCCTGTTCATTATTAAAGAGCCATCTTTTAAGTTCATTAATAATTGTTTGTGTTTCAGGGCAGGACCACAGCATATGTGTAAGGGTTTCTTCCTGTTTACAAAAAAGACATTTTGAATTGTCTTTGATATTAATTTTGTGTAAAAATCTACGAGTTGCTAAAATTCTGTGGTTGATTCTTGTTTGAAACCATTGTAAGGTGGTACTTATGTTTTTTTTGAATGGATATTTGTATATTTCTTTCCAATATTCATTATCAATATTAAATAATTCCAACCATTTTGCTTTTGAAGTAGGTTGAGTATAGTCATTATTGAGGATGTTGTAAATATGTTTAGATCCTTTTTGCTGTTTAGTTAATGCTTGGATATTTGATGGTATAATAGGATATGTTAATTTATGATTGAATGAATCTATATTTAGCTTGCTAACCCACAATTTTATAGACTTAACAATTCCGTTATAATTTAAAAAGTTACTATTTACATTATATATGGAGTTAAACTCTGTAAATGTATAAAAACTACCATCTTCTCTTATCAAGTCATTTACTAGACATATTCCTTTATTATACCAAGATTTATAAAATATGTGATTACACCCAATTAGTATATTTGGGTTGTAGAAAATAGAAGAAGTTAAAACCTCATCCTCCTTTAGCTTGCAGCTATTATGTTCTAAATAGTTGACATATGATTTTATGACATCTTTCCAGAAAGGGTTTTTAATAGTACTAAGTGTACCCTCTGGATATTTAGATCCAAGATTGACTATATTATTTATGTTTATTGTATGCTTAGTTAAGTGGTGTAACTGTCCTTTATTTGCTATTAATCTTCTTACCCATGTTACTTTTTGCCCTTGGATAAAAGCATTTATATTGATCATGTTAAGCCCTCCTTCCTCATATTGTTTAATTATGGTATCTCTTTTTATTTTAGCTGGGCCCCGCCATAAAAAGTCATAAAATAAATCTGTTAACTGTTTTAAAATAGAGTTACTGGGATCAGGTAGTGATATAAATAAATGGTTAAGAATTGGTAAAAGCAGTGATTTAATGACCGTTATTTTGCCAATTGGAGTAAGATATCTACGTTTCCATAATTTTATTAGGTTTTGTATTTTAGTAATTTTATCTCTATAATTTATATTTAATATTTTTTCTAAATCAACATTAAAAGTAATGCCTAACAATTTAAACTGTTCACTTCCCCATGTTAATTTCCATTTTGTTTTTATTGAGTTTGTACTGTATTTTTTTGCCCCAATCCAAACTATCTGTGTTTTTTCAAAATTTACTTTAAGTCCTGAAATTTTAGCATAAAATGAAAGTTCATTAAGTGTTTCTTTTAAAGAGGTTTTTGAGCCATCTAATAAGACTGCGGTATCATCAGCAAATTGGGTCAGTTTAAATTCATTTTCATTCATGGAAATGCCCTTAATATTTTTATTGTTACGAATTCTTATTGCTAAGATTTCTGCACATAAAATAAAGATATACGGCGACAACGAATCGCCTTGACGACAACCGCGCCCAATATTGAAAAACTCGGATAAGTTGCCCCCTTGGTTGACAGCCAATATTGCATTTTTATATAATATTTTAAACCAAGTTATTATGGATTCCCCAAAGTTAAAATAATGCAAAACTTTTGAGATAAATTGCCAAGAAATTGAGTCGAACGCTTTTTCGAAGTCAACTAGTAATAAAAGCCCTGGAATATTATTTTCTTCCGTAAAATTCATTATGTCATACACGATTCTTGTATTTTCCCCCATATATCGACCTGAAATAAACCCTGTTTGATTTTCATGAATTAATTTATTAAGCACAGATTTAATTCTATTGGCAATAGATCCTGAAGCAATTTTATATACACAATTAAGTAATGATATTGGTCTGTAGTTTTTTAAAAAGTGTCTAGGCTTATTTTCTTTTGGAATAACAGTTATAATCCCCTCTTTCTGTGTAACTGATAATTCCCCCTTTTCATACCCATAGTTAATTGACCGAACAACAAAATGACCTATTTTATTCCAAAAGACTTTTAAAAAATCTGCCCCATAGCCATCTGACCCTGGTGATCTATTATTTTTCGTTCCAGTTAGAGTTTGTGATGCTTGTTGAAGAGTTAAAAGACCTTCTAGGCTGTTCGCTTCATCGATTGATAATTTTGGAATATTTGAAAAATTAAGTTCTTCGTTTAAGTCTACATCATCCAAATGGTTATCTTTACTTGAATACAAGTTTTCATAAAATAGTTTAGTTTCTGATAAAATTTCATTTTGATTTGTTATTATGTTACCATTTGATAATTCAATTTTAGGGATAATTTTACTAAGATAATTATGGGATTCTAAATTACAAAAAAATTTAGAGGGTTTTTCATCTTCTTCTACACATTGAGCACGTGACCTTATTAGACAACCTTGCATTTTAATTTTACGTAAAGACAAAAGCTCGTTTTTTAAGTTATCAATTGAATGTATATTCTTTATTTCATTTTCTTCTAAAATTGAGATTTCATTTATTATTTGTTTTTCTCGACTATCATTTTGTTTTTTCTTGAAACTAGCATACGAAATAGTTTTTCCACGAATTTCCATTAAAAGCGTCTCTAAAAATAACTGATCGTTTATTGTAAATTGAATATCCTCATTTAAAATATTATCTATGTTATCAAAGTTATAAACTGGTAAAGCATATTGTAATTTAATTTCTTTAATTTTTTGGTTAATTGTATTTAAATAGTCAATATCTTTTAAAAGAGAATTATTAAATTTCCAAAGACCCTTGGATTTGACAAAGTTATTAAATTTGCATTTTAGTATTACTATAGAATGATCTGACCTATAACTAGGTTCTATAATACAGTTCATAATTGATGAGAGTAAACTCTCAGATACTAAAAAGAAATCTAACCTCGCTAATTGAACAGGTGAACGTTTCCTCCAGGTAAATTTTTTTATTCAAGGGAAAGAATTCTCTATAGGGATCAATAAGATTATAACATGATTTAATTTCTAGCAACTTCTCCCTTGCATTTTTATTATTAATATGTTTATAATTATAGTAGTCTAATTCTGTATTTTGTACGAGGTTAAAATCGCCACACATGAACAAGTCCTCATTATTATAATTATCCACAATCGACATTATATTAGTAAAAAAGGAAGGTGTATCTTGGTTCGGACCATACAGAGAAACTAATGTTATCCTTCTATTATCAATGGTTAAATCAACAATAATATAATTGCCCCCAGGGTCAGATGTATGAGAATGTACAGTATAATCTATATCTTTACTAAAAAGTATGCCAATACCACGCGCATTTGATTTCCATGAAGAAAATAAACAATTACTACTAAGGATTCCATTCTTAGTATAGCATAATGTTTTATTAATGGATCTTTTTTGACAATGTCTGTGATTTCATCTCGCATCCTGTCGAACAGTGTTTATCAGAGTCCAATAAGGCACTATTTAACGTAGATTTACCTTGACGCACCATGTTTTTTACAATGTTTGTTCTCCTTTCTTCAACATCATCTTCGTCTTCTTGAACACTTTGACCTGACCGAAGAACAACACAAGCACTTCTATGTGCCCAAAGAGAGAATCTTAAGATTCACTTCTTACAATTTATGCAACGAACGTAGTCTGAATGTTCATGGTCTTTCATGTCTCTCCGTGCCACAACAATACTTCCTTGTCCTGAAAATCCTTGTCCTGTTTTCAGGACAGACACATTATGTTTAAAATTCCCTTTGTTAACTAGCACTTCTAATGCTTTCATACGTAGCTTTGATCTTTTGGGCAGTATTGCTATGTCCCTCATAATGGGTTCTTCTTTATGCACGTGCATCATGTGTCGAGTGATTTTGCTGCTAATGCCTTTCCCACAGAATGTGCAATAGTCAATTTTGTCATATATTTGTTTACATCCCTATTTTTTGGGTCCTCTTTTAGTAATATAGATCATATCTCTGTTCACTCCCAATGCATCATTCCCACTGTCGTTTGAATCAGTCTTTTTATGCCCCGAAGGGTGACATAGAGTAGTTGCACTGTCTTTCCGTTCTTCGGCGTTCGTCCCCGTTCGTCTGTACAATCGTATCCGTTTCATAACTCTGACAATAATGGACGAATTTTCAAATAACTTTGCACAATTGCTCACCACAACAAGACGACGTGTCGCGCACAAAATCCAGGTCGTTTGCTCCAAGGTCAAGGTCACACTTAGAGGTCAAAGGTAAAAAAAAAAGTGCTTTCGTGTCCGGTTAATAACTCTGACATTCATGGACAGATTTTCAAATAACTTGGCACAATTGCTCACCACAACGTGCACAACCCAGGTGCATGGCTCCAAGGTCAGGTTCACATTTAGAGGTCAAAGGTCAAATTGTGTCCAGTCAGTAACTCTGGCATTCCTGGACGGATATTCAAATAACTTGGCACAAGTGCTCAGCACAACCAGACGACATGTCGCACACAAAATACAGGTCCGTCACTCCAAGGTCAAGGTCACACTTAGAGGTCAGAGGTCAAATTGTGTGAAAATAACTGTGGCATTCCTGGACGGATTTTCAAATAACTTGTTTCATTTTTTTAAATTTTTTAGTTATTTAATTTTTTTAAATTTATTTTTTAATTTTATTGTGATTTTTTTGTGATTTTTTTTGTGAATTTTTATTTATTTATTTTTTTTTATTTATTTTTTTATTTTTTTGTGATTTTTTTTAATTTTTTTAATATATATTTTTTTTAAATTTTTAATTTTTTTTTTTTTAATATATATATATATATATTTTTTTTTAAGTGTATCTGTTGGTTTCATATTGCTCCAAGGTCAAGGTAACACTTACAGGTAACTTCGGGGTCATTTGTCACTTACTGTGATATTTCTTGTTTTTCTTCAATTTATTTAATCTCAAGTAATCAACGTTAATTTGTTTTCATATCTTTACAAAATTGCAAACATCAAAATACGAACTTAATGCTTTACCTATTTGGCTATTGTCACACTTGTTAATGATCGTTGCCAATTATCTTAATCCACGCTAATTGCTTTAAAAAAGCACAAACCAAACTTACAAACTTATCTGTCAACGCCAGTGATCGCCGACACATAGTAATTATAGTTAATTTTCTTCAAGTACAGTGTAGAATTTTAATGTAATAATCGCCGCCGATTATCTTAATCCGCGCTGATTGCCTTCAAAAGCACAAACCAAACTTACAAACTTACCTGTCATCGTAAGTGATCGCCAACACAGATCGTAATTCTAATTATTTTTTTCCAAGTACAGCGTCAGCATAGAAAGAATTTTAATAGTTTGTCAGCCATGTTGGATACAGCGTACTGGTTCCCATGAATACGGTTACCGAACGATCAAGAAATAGTATAAAATTCGGGCACCAGTCGCAATACAAATGTACACATTTTTTTTCTGATTTAACCTGTCGAGTACAGTGCGGTTGATACACGATTCCTATCGTTAATTATATTATCTTTTGATTTTTGACTTCTTTAATTGTCTTAGTCAATCGCCAATTTGCAAACTAATTTGCTCCTCAGGAAAAGGAGACACAATCTTCTCCCATAATGCCCCTTGGCCATCCAGTCAAATATTTTCCATTCATGTCTGAGTGAATAAATTATTGACGCAACATTGTCATTATCCAATCAAAGTGTACCCTAGTATTAAAACAACTAATGAATATTAATGAGTTATGCATGAATGTAACTAATCTGTCAATTGATCTGGTCCGATCACCAGTGGTGTCTAAACATCTTGTTAATTGGTGTTATTATCGACGCGTGGCGGTGTAATCTTATCTGACTAATTAGCTGGGAACACACGATTTTATGATATGGGTTAGAGCTAGAATCTATTTTTTCGTCGGGCTACTTCAAAAGAAAATTTGCAGTAGGCCGCCTGACACGCGATAGAAAGAAATGGTAGTCTGGATCTTGACTTTTGGTAGCCCGCTGGCTCCGGGCAGAGGATTTGTCTGACCCTGTTAACATATAAAGGTCAAGGTCACACTCATTATATGGGTTAAATACTAGCTTTTCTTTCTCATTTCTTGATATTTCTTCATCAAACTTTCAATATATACTCATCATGACAACATCGACATGACCATACTAAATATAAAGGTCAAAGTCACACTGAACGTCATTATATGGTTTAAATACTTGTTTTTTCTTCACAAAAACTTAACGTTGGCTATAATTTTCTCATTTCTTGATGATTTCATTGATATTTCTTCATGAAACTTTCAGCAGTTTGATGCACCCTAGAACCGGTTTAAACCCCCAATTTGCCACTTACTGTTCCAAGGCCGTAGCCCTATTGTCAACCCTTTTGTGCTTGTGATGTCGTTTGCATTTATATTACTTTTGCCTTCTTGTTTGTCTGTTTGCGTGTTTGTTTCTGTGTTTTGTGGTTGACTGTCCTCCTTGAATGCTACTTTCCCTGTCCGATCTTTTTATATTTCTTTCAATATATACTTGTCATGACAACATCGACATAGTCATACTAAAATATAAAGGTCATGGTCACACTGAAAACTTACTCAGGCCAGTTTGTCAGGTTCATTTATTTGGGTCCAAATGTTGTTATACTGACAAAGCGCTGACAGGCGACACACGTGTTCCGCGGAACACCCATCTAGTTTTGTATTTATATATATAATATACGAGCATCTTTGTGTTTTACTTATATTGCCTCTTAATGCCGCCTTGTTGGTTAGAGAATAGTTCATGGTGGGGATTTCTTTATTTACACTGTCCTGTTTTATTGAGTTTACAGTAGTGTAAGTGTGAGGTTTGGTGCACCCTGGAACCTGGTTTAAACTCCCAGCGGCCTTTTTTGCCACTGACCGTTCCAAGGTGGTAGCCCTATTGTCAATCCTTTGTGTTGTCTTATTTGGCCTTTTATTGATCTTTAAATTTGTTTTTTGTGGTTGACTGTCGTCCTTGAATTCTGCTTTTCCTGTTCAATTTTTATATCTATATTTACATGGTAAAACTATGAATTTTATTGGCTAAAACAGCCGATTCCTGCTGCAAATGTGCAGTTTTGTTGTCATTAATTCAGATTTTATGGTGTGTCAGGAAATTTTGCACATGCAATTTTCACAATATTTTGCATATTTCAATTTGGTAGGTGGTAGTGTTCGACACATTGCTGAACCAAACGGATTCAAAATATTTTATCGAATATCTGAGCTAAAAACATCTTGTTTTATCATAATGAACTGGTTCATTATTCATTAAGATTTGCCAAGTTTTATATTGTTCAGTTTTGTGCGAATCTTTGCCAGTGACCTATTTTTCAAACATTTGTTAAACTCTTTGGTTCTTTTTGAAGCGACACCTTTTATCCTCTTATGTAGCTCTTGAAATGACATCATTCTGTTCCTTGGACCATGGAATTCTGTCTGAAATGGTTTAAACTTTATTTTATTGAACATAATTTACAATACATCATTTTCAAAACAATAGAAGTATATGGATTGAAAAACAAGTAACTTGATACTTAATACATCTATTAATTTCTCTCCAATGTATTTCACGTACAGTACTCAACTACAGTGTGTTTCGGTAATCGGACAGTAGAATAAAACAATTTTACATGCAGTGCTCACACTGGCCATTTTCAATTAATTAGTTCTTTCTGTAATTCCCGTATGGATTCTAAGGGACATTAACTTCTCTTAGTGCCCTGTGTTCTATTTGAAGAATTTGTATTCTCGTATCCTGAAACACAAAAGCCAGAAGCGGAATGTGCAATTTGGAACATTCCGCATGTTCCGCATCTAAATCATTATAATAAATAACCTTACCTGGATTAAAGCATCAGAGCAGATATATTAAGCATGATTATGAGGGTTACATAGATGTCACTATTTGGTGAGTGTACAAAATAAGCTCTATATAAGTTACATGAAACTATAATTTGGAAAAGCAGGGTATCTAGAGAGGACAGCAGCGAGCAGATTTGTGTTATAAAACTAGTTGTTATGTTTCTACTACTAATGTATCAAACTGGTTATTATATAGATAAGTATATGCAGGGCTCTGGAAATATTTTGAAAATCCACTTGCCCAGGGCAAGTGGATTTTCAAAATCCACTTGCCCTGTCCAAAATGTCACTTGCCCCAAATTTAAAAGTCACTTGCCCCAAAATCAAGCCTTTGTGAACATACAAAACAAATTTAGGCGCTGCGCGCCAACTTGAATATTATTCAAATGTTTGGTTATTGTAAAAAAACTGTAACATTACACTGTACTATACTGTGGAAATCAGATGGGGAAAAACATTTGATTATATTTATTCAAATAACACTATTATATTCTATAATATACTTTCATAAAAATCAAATGTCGACTATATGATGATGTTCAAGACATATTAGTTCTAAACTACATCAACATTCATGAATGTGTTTTCAAAAGTTTCCCTTTAGAGTAATTGCAAACAACATCTGCCTACTCAGCTTTAATCGTCACCGTCAGGCCACAAAAGTTATATAATTAATCGTGTTACCAAATGTGCCAAACAAAATACAAACTCGCAAACAAAGTTTGTTTTTAATAATATGTGTCAAAATAACTTCAATAAAGCAACCCGCTGCATTCACATACCTTCCTTAATTAGTGCCAGTAATTAATTTCTACTTTATTTGTGTATGGTACAGTACTTACTGTAATCGTTTATTAAAAATAAATTGCTTTTTGTTTACAATTTTCCAATGACCCGCGTTTCACCTATTACACAGCTATAAGTACTTGGCGAACTGATAAGTGTGTATTCATTACCTTTTCCGATAACATTCAGCGTCAATACACAATATGCGTTTCATAAAATCTTGGTGCGGTTATACTCTACCTAATTCGAAAGTTCGGCTAAACATATGATTTATGTTGCGCTTAAAATACTGCATAACAGAAGTCAACAAACTTTACAATGGTTACGTCTTATCGATTATAATTGGATTAATTTTTTGGGATGGTCTTATCTCATCAAACATGTTTGTAGAGGACACACTTCAGTTATAGGGAGATGAATAGGACACACTTCAGTAATAGGGAGATGAATATTATTAATGCCAATCAAGCAAGATTATCGACATTTTTCCCCATTTTTGATTGGCACCTCAAACTTTCGTCGGCCAATCGGGTTTTGACAAACTGTGTAAGTGGGAGGGATTAAACAATCACAAAACAACACAGGTCAGATTTATGACACTCCTGAATTACCGCTCGCGGCGAAAAATCGACAGGTGGTTAATTCGTAATCAGCACACTTTATGTTAAGCCGAGTTTTCGTTTGATTTTTTGTCTAAAACGGAAACGTCCAGTCGGGCAAGTGTCGGACAACCAGATTTGCGATGGACACCTGCCCGCACCCAAATTCCACTTGCCCGGGGCGTCGGGCAACCATATTTCCGGAGCCCTGATATGTCACGGTTTGTAGATATCTAACAGGTAGATTGATGATGCATTGTCCAGCCAGTAGGTCAGTCGGTTGAACATCGGAACGGTAGTCCGAAGGTCCCTGGTTCGAGCCCCTGTCTGGCTGCACATTTTTCTAGTCCTGTGACATATATACATTTATATAGTGTAAAACCAATCACTGCATGCTACTACTTTACAATGAAGCACTATTGTCATACATAGCAAACACTCATACACAACAATGATATACCTTCAACCTGTCCTTTTCGGAAGCTTCTCTTATGAGTCTGGCAATTTCTTCTTTTTGGCCAGGACCTAGAGATATGGATGAAGCCGAAGGTGTTCTCTCTCTCTGTTCAGACTGTTGTTCTACTTCTTGCTTTCTTTTTCTTTTTCTTTTTCTCGGTTGTTGTTGGACCTATTAAGAGCTCCCTGAATCACATTGGGGGGAACCTTTTTCTCCCCTGAGACCCACTGGTTTCGCTGCTTTTAATGTCAATAATTGTCGTTGCCGAGCTGGAGCCTTTCTCACTAAAACAGTGTCAGTGAAAATATCCATACAAATACTCAAACAAAAAATACTTATCCACCTATTCTACACCACAATCTATAGCACTCATTGGATATAAAAACATAAATGAGCATTTGCATCATAATTTGCTCATACACGTAATAAACCAGATCTTAGAGCTGTGGGTATATGTATGATCTGGTTTGTTTACAGCGGGATGTTTTATGCGCTGAGTAAGTAGCGCATGCACCGTTCAAGGGAAATGCATCTGTATCAGTACGTCTAAATGATTTTTTAATAAAAACAAATATTAAACATTAACTATTTACTTTACTTACATTCATTAATACCCGTAATCTTTGATTAAAAGACCATTTTGACGTTTGCAAATCATCGGTGCGAATGCATATTTATTCCTTTGCAGATTGTCCGCCATCTTGATTTTGGTTCGGCAGGTGCTCGCTACCCCCATTTCAAAAACCCTATTGTGCTAAAATGCACTGGGAACAAGAAACACGAGGCCGCATTTATCAAACAGAAAATAGGCTGAAGAAGCTGTTTTCGATAGTTCAAAAAGTTCAGGTATATTCAACATGTTGAAATACGAGCCTGAAGTTGAATGCAATTTTTGAACATATTTTTCTTCGTGCAATAATTGCCGGATAAACAAAAAAATCATACCGTTGTGTTGCGCAGCCTTCCATCTTTCATGTGAAAAAAGAATTGTGGGTAAAACTGCAACAGGAGCATCACATGATCTGTTAATCCGGGATGACCCAGTTGGACAAAATGGCGAGTAAAAAACAGGAAGCATCATTGCACAATCGCATTAAGTTGCAATTTCAATGCGATTTTTATACAGTTTAAAAGTGTTTGGATGCAAAAACATATATTTTTTTCCCAAATAATGTTATCTCTTATGAATCGATTCATAAAGGATTTTTGTTATTTGGTTGGAAATTGTGTAATTGAGGACGTCCCAAGTCAGGTCCTGTTTACATTGTGGTAGATAGGAAAATCAGTATTGTGATTTTGTCCGACCTCACTACTGTACTGTGACGATAACTGATAAAACCTATCAATTTGTCCTGTCAAACACCTAAATGATTCTTCTAATGTGCGATGTCTTAATTCTAGTCCCCGCCCAATCTTAAGAGTGAGATCACATGTGCCCAACCATACATATATTGTGACATTTTCATTCAGGTGCAGTATATTATGTAAATGGTGTGTTAACCAATTATACCCCTCGAAAAGCCTACAGCCAGATCTGTACCAAAATTCAATATTCCAATCAGGCAATTCCCATGTGGCTTCAAATACCGGCCCTTAATATCAGAAAATAATATTATTTTCCTATTTGATTGTCTACCCTGTATCGGACGGTTTAAATATTTAAGTAATTTAGCATCGGACATAAGGCACCACTATGAGTCCAAATTTAATCTCACAATGTATGCCTCACCAACTAACCAGTGTTACAGTCTTTAACATCAGTTATACCTGATCATTCATTCTCACACTGACACTCCCCAATGACCATACAAGTAAAAAAAATTACAAAAATACCCCAAAAATCAATAAAAAGTTGCTGCAGTTCATCTAATTGTGCTAATTGTTAAATTACACATTCAAAATTTTGCCAATTTACTATTGTTGATCTAAAAAGATCTGCACTTGTACTTCCCATCATGTCATTGTTGATCTAAACAAAAGGTCTGCACTTGTTATAATCTGGACTTCTAATTTGTTACAATCTGCACTTCTAATACACAGCCACTTCCACCATGTCATTGTCGATCTAAAAAAGATTGTTATCATCTGTTCTTCTAATTTGTTACAATCTGCACTTCTAAAACACAGCCACTTCCATCATGTCATTGTTGATCTGCACTTGTATTTCTGTCGGCAATGAATGCTCGCAGCGCCACATGTGACCGACCGAAATGTAAGGGGTCCAAATATTACGACTTGGATACAAAACTGCAGTAAAAACGTTTTATTGTCCACAAATCTTAACAGCAGAGGTATGATGTCTGAAGAATCCTAAGTAAGAACTCTCAACCATTCTAAGCCGGCACCCGGCAGCTCCTGGGGAACACACAGTTCACGACTTCATTAGGCGTGAATAACCCAAATCAACACTTTAAACTGAAAGCTTGCGAGTGTCGACAATTTTGCGCCTCGCCGGTGAAAGAAAATCTCTAGCCCAAACTGGTTTAATGAATGACTGACAAAATATCATTTAGTCTTTCAAATGCACGTACCTACATCTGTTACCATTACAGTTTTGATGTAATTAAAACTGCCAAACAATATATATGTATTTTGGGCTTTCTGTTGTAATTTTTTTTTTACCTCGAATTGCAGCAGAACGACCCCAAAATAAACACATATATAATAAATCACCATGAAATGGTGATTTTACTTGATTTATTAAAACTTTTTTAAAATAGGGGTAGTGAAGATTGCAAGTTTATTTTTTTTTAAATAAATCACCATGAAATGGTGATTTTACTTGATTTATTAAAACTTTTTTAAAATAGGGGTAGTGAAGATTGCAAGTTTAATTTTTTTTATAAGTTATCAAAATTATAAAATGTTTCTTTAATACAAAACAAATTTGTTGATTTGTTATCAACATTACATTTAAATTAACAATTTTCTGACCTTGAATACAAAGGTGGTGGATCGTACTCATACACATTACTAAAACAATTTATTACACACTTTTTAGACTTTTTTGTAAGGTTGCCATTGCTTCTTTTCTTCCCTGCTCCACTAGTTCTTTTTTTTGAGCTTCACTTATTTTAGCCTTTTTTTGTTTAGACAGCATTGGTGAGAAATGCATGAATTACCACTGTAGTCTTATTAAATAGTGCATATACATGTGAGCATAACAAGTAGACTACGTATGGCTATGCCACATGAATTATTTTTTTATTATTTATTCATTTCAGACTTTGGATGAAAATGAGCAGGACCAAGAGCCTGAAGAAGACATGGAACTGGAAGATGGACCTTATACAGCGACTCCCTTAAACATTGCAGTTGGTCTGTCTGAACAGTCAGGTGCACAGTCTGTCGGTGATTGTGACGACAGCTTCATACAAGAATACCAACAGTCGAATCTAGACGTTTCACTGAATTTCCATGACTATGGTAGTGGACCTATCCCAACAACAACTCCTATAAGGTATGTACATGTATAGCAGTATTATCATGTTTTTGTTTGTATGGGTGTACTTCAAGTTCAACCATATACTGGCCACATTCAACAGTTTGAATATAATTGCCAGGGGTGTGCGCATAAAGAAAGAAATAAAGGTGTGAGTATGTACAGTGAAAGTTAAAAATAAAAGAGTGTAACATCACTTTACAACAGTATTTGAGTTATGTAGCGACGGTGCTTACCGAGAAAGTTGTTGTGCAAGAATACATGTACAGTCATGTCATAGGCACCGACAAGTACCCCATCCAGTCACATTATCCTGACATCGTGCCGACCAGTAGTAGAAATAGAACTACCATCTAAATGCCGAGCTCTTGACGAGGGGGCTACCAATTTTGTATCGTCTTTAGTTAGACACGGTGATTGGGAATCGAACACACAACCTTCCGCTTAGGGGGAAGTCTACCACTAGGCAACTGCAGTGTAGTAGAAATATCACATTCATCCAACCTCAGACTCGGATTAAAAATCTATTACTATCAATTGATAACTATGCCAAAAAAAATAAAACTAAGCAGGAACCATTTATTTTGCGTTCCCTGCCTAAGAATGATGGTTCATAATTCATTTTTGTGTAAGGCCAAAACAAAACTTACATGTGGTTCAGGTGTCCCGACCGACCCTATTGTTTTGGGGCCGACCCTAATGTTTTTTATTGACTTGAACAAAAAATCCAAAAAAATATAAAAATGTTTTCAATAAAAAAAAATTAGAATCTCATTTCTCTACGACCACTAGGGTGACTATTTCGTCCTAGTCTACCCCTAGCTTGATCCCTTAATACTAATTTTTATTATTATCTTAAAGTTTGAAAAATAAAATATAACAAAATCCCTACCTACCTACCCTACATTTTTGGCAGGCGATACCTGAACCACACTCTTTTTTTGGCCTAATGTATTATTATTTGTATTTATGTCTTATCACAATCATGGTGGTTTGTTTTACTTCAGTATAACTTTAAATACAAAAAGTCATTGTATCATAGTCTAGGTACTTTTGTATAATAAATGGTACATGTATTAGGCTAATTAGAATGCCAAAGGAAGTAACCTGTATAAGTGGGTCACTAATCTATACCCGCACTGTTTTCAGTGCTGGTAACTAATAATAATACCGATACTGTTTTGTATAGGCCATTCATGATAAAACTATTTATTTCACAATGTAACACTAACGTGAATGACACATCTCGGGGTGGGTAAATCACATGTGAAATAACTATAATAATTATTTCCTTACCTATACGTATATTACTCTAAAAATCTTTAAACATTTTATGGCTTTTTGTTTCGGATAGAAACATTTCCGTTTATTTCTTTTAAATGGAAGGCGTTTGTGTTTACATGTATACATACAACCATTGCATTGTATGTCAGGCTACTCAGCGACTGTATGTTGTCAAATCCGTACAGGGGCGTAGCGTGACAAATATTCAAGACGCCAAATTAAGCAATCTGAAGTTTTTTTCTTAATTTGAATGGCAATATATGGGAACTAAATGACTTTGACGACGAATTGTTTTTTACTAAGAATAGAATATGTGATTTCCACGTAGATCTATATGTATGACATAGATAGTTTATTCAAACAAAAGGCAATGTGCCCATGAGTTTACAAATACATTTTATACATGATTTTTACAAATGTCAGTGGTGGTACATAGAGACAATGACAAACATATATAGATACCATGGTTAGTATATCCATTCATGTGACTTTTAAAAACCAGAATACGAGCTGAATATATTAGACACGTTTTTAAAGATTAAAGGTAGGTGCGGGGGCATGTTCCCCTGGGAAATTTTGAAAAAGACGACGCCAAATGGTGCAATTTTATGAGTACATGTATTCCCCCCACCCGCCATTCAGTTTTTATGCCACCACCCATTTGGGGGTGGCATATATATAGATGTGCCCTTGTCCGTCTGTTCGAAATTTATTTGTGCTATAACTTTTCCTTGCATGAGGGATTTTGAAATAACTTTGCACAACTGTTCACCTCAATGATACGAATGTCACACCCAAAATTCAGGTCCGTACCTTCAAGGTCATGAACCGCTGGATGGATTTTCACCAAAAAAAAAAAAAAAAATATTTCCATAGCAACAAATCTTAGAAAATAATTTTGAAAAAATAATTGATTTTAAAAATTGTCAGCATGATAACTTGATAATGGATGACTCGATTGACTTCAAAATTTACAGAATGTTTCTCTAGGCGACAGGATAATTGAGTTTCAAGATTGTCAGCCCGATAACGTGATAATGGATGACTCGATTGACTTCAAACTTTACAGAATATTTCTCTAGGTGACATAGATGATTCATATTGATTTTGTGCGAAATAAAATCCTGTTTTAATTTTTTGGTAATGATAAATATCAAACTTTGTAAGGGGAACATATGCCAGATTTTTCAATTTTGACATTCTCTAAATGCTCCCAATATATTCAATTTATAATTGTGTAGTGGTTTAAGTGGTTTTTGAAATGATAAATATCATCTTTTGTAAGGGGAACCTATGCCCGATTTTTCAATTTTGACATTCGCAAAATTCTGTTAGATTCTCTATGCATTCAATAAATATTTAGTGTGCAGCTGCACAACAAGTTCAAATGGTTCCAGTTCATTGCACATAGGGGCCAATAGAGCTAAAAATAGAAAAACAAATCTCAAATGACTTGATCTCTTGAACCATATGAAGAATTTTTACCAAATTTGGTGTCGAGCATCCTTGCATTGCACAAATGTCACCTCAATGTGAGGATGTGTCACATGCCCATGACAAAAGTGTTGATGTGGTGGCATCCGTGTCCTATGGACACATTTCAAGTTAATGCAGATTTCAACTTGTAAGGCCTTTTTATTTTTTCACATTTTCAAATTCGAAGTTACGCCATGGTGTAATGGAGTATGCCACGCTATGCCGCTGCCATATACATGTAATTTTATATGGCGGCAGACTTTTTAAAACAAATATCACATACCATCAATTTGTTGTTGTTGTTTTTAGGATGATTGAAACACAGACCTGTCTACACATGGTGTCGAGAGAAATGCAGACCGAAGAATCAGAGTCGGCGCCAACCTTTGTAAGTGTCGGGACGCAGACGGAATGTGAAGTGAAGGACGTTGATGAACAGACCGCCCTACCTTCATTAGTGTTTGAAGACGTTATGAATAATTCATCCAAAGTGAATTTCTACACTGGAATTCCAAACAAAGACATGTTTAACGCTTTATTTGACGAAATGGGAGATATCCATGAAGGAGGAGGACAGACAAACAATCATTCAAGTGGAGGTCGTCCAAGATCACTTCGGTAATAGATGAATTTTTTATGGTGTTGATGCGACTTAGATTAGGACTATTGGTTGACGACTTAGCAGACAGATTTTGTATTTCATCCACAGCTTGCAGTAGACTTTTAAATAAGTGGATTGACTATCTGGATGTCAAATTAAATTTTTTAATTATGTGGCCTTCAAAATCTGCTGTTAAATTTAACATGCCCAAAGTTTTTAGGGACAAATTCCCGGATACTAGAGTCATCATAGACTGCACAGAGATAAAAACTGAGACCCCAAGTTCACTTCAATTGAAATCACTAATGTACAGTGACTACAAGTCCCATATGACTTGGAAGTCTTTGGTGGGGATTAGTCCATCTGGTCATGTGACCTTCATATCTGATTTGTGGGCTGGGTCCATAAGTGACAAACAATTAACGACGAGGTGTGGGTTGATTGAATTGTGTGAAGAAGGTGATGCAATAATGGCAGATAAGGGATTTACAATATCAGATTTAACCACGCCAAAAGGTATCAAATTAATAATTCCTCCATTCAAGCGTGCAAATGTAAAATTTTCAAAACGCGAAGTTCAGAGTACAAGGGAAATCGCGAATGCAAGGATTCATGTGGAGAGACAAATGGAGCGGATTAAAAACTTTCGAATTGTGCAAGGTGTGATGCCGATTACCATGTCCAATCGAGCATCTAAAGTCTGGAAGCTGTGTGCTAAATTGACAAATCTTCAGCCGCCATTAGTGCCTCATTAATATGACACAAAGTGATATATATACATTATGTGCGACTTTCTGTCATCACTCTGACAGTGAAATTAATAGTGTTAGTGACATTTTATCTATCTGTCCACCTTTACATGAAAAGATTTGGGGATTCAACCTTTAACCCTTAAAGTGCTGAAACCGGATTAAATCGTTTTTGCAAATAGCATAGATTCAGATCAGACGCAGTAGAACTCGGCATCTGATCAGGATCTATGCTATTTGCTATTCAGATAATAATGATTAACCATTCTGGCTGAATAGCAAACAACATAGATCCTGATCAGATGCAGCGTTCTGCTGCGGCTGATCTGGATCTATGTTGTTTGCAAACGCATTTTAAATTATTCAGCACTCTAAGGGTTAAATGGGCTGAATATAGGTTGATGCCGAAAAACACTTTTTTTGATATTGCTGTATTTTCATCAATTTAGTACTATAGTTTGTCCCACCAAAATTGTCATGCTCATATCATTTTCACTTTTGGTTTATTTAACTGTTTTTTACATATACATCATCGGAATGTTCATATCTCGGGAAACCTTTTTCACTTTTTTGATTATGGCTTCATTCCGATATTTGAAATAATTCGTTCCCATCACCATAATGTTATTTTGACGTCGTCCATTTTTACGCGATAAAAGACGCAAATTACGTCACTTCAAGGCGAATGGTACACTTTACAATAATGCACAAAAACGTTTGAAAAATATACCATAAGAAAGATCTATCTTTTCCGAATACGTAATTCTTTCTTTTGTCTAGTCGGTACTTTTCTTTTTTACCATTATGAAGTCCCATAGAAAAATGGGCTTTGTGAGAAAATTATTCATTTGTTTAAAAAATAATTGCGCACAAAAAATGTGACTTTTTTATTATTTACAAAACCGCTTTTATTTTATTTTTAAGTGCAATATATTTTGCACAAGAGCTGAAAATGACGTTTCACTTGGGATGGGACAAACTATAGTACCAAATAAACAAAACAAAAATTACCCAAAAATCTAGGTACAAGTAATTGATATGATTTTTACATAAGTGATACGTACACCATAATTATAAGCTACGTATCACATACATGTATATGAAAACCGATCTTTAAAAACTCATATTAAGTATTTGTACCTAGATTTTTGGGAATTTCTTCTTTTGTTCATTTTATTTCAACGTGGTATGCATGAAAACACATCAATTTAAAAGAGTGTTTTTGGCATCAACCTTATATTCAGCCCCTTCAACACACATCTATTATAGTATAATAGTGAATGACCTCTGTGTATTTAACAACTTATATTTTTGCAAACAAAAATGGAAGCAGATCAGCTGCAATAGAATGATGTGTCTGATCATGATCTATGTTGTTTGCTATTCAGTCTGAATGTTTTAATTTAGCATTATTATCTGAATCGCAAATGGTGTTTACTGTTAATGCAATATGTACCTGTTTTTTGTATAAATTTATTAAACGAATTTCAAGGTACTTAATAAAAGTGTATGAACCTTATTTCCAGTTTATATTTATTTATTTTTAGAGATTTTGGTTCTTTGTACATGTATGTAGATTCAATGTTACTTTCAACAGTATTCCAAGTTTGGTAACGACAGTGCCTACATTCCCAAAGCACTTATATTTATACATCCGGGTCACCAGTCGTAGAACTTTTCTCTAAATGCAGAGTGCCAGTCAAGGAAGCTACTACTATATAGTTATACATCCGGGTCACCAGTCGTAGAACTTTTCTATAAATGCAGAGTGAGTGCCAGAAGCTACTACTATATATTTATACATCCGGGTCACCAGTCATAGAACTTTTCAATAAATGCAGAGTGCCGGTCAAGGAAGCTACTACTATATATTAAAATTATTATACATCCAGGCCACCAGTCATAGAATTTTTCTCTAAATGCAGAGTGCCGGTCAAGGAAGCCACTACTATATATTTATACATCCGGGCCACTAGTCATAGAATTTTTCTCTAAATGCAGAGTGCCGGTCAAGGAAGCTACTACTACATGTTTGTATGGTCTTTAGATGTCCATGGTTATGACTCGAGCATGTATTTCTAGACAAACAAATGAAAGAAGTTTAGAATTTTAATTTAGTACAAAATTATGATTGCTAATGTGATGGTAAGCTCCACATGTACTAAATTTCTCATAAATGTTCTCATCATGTATACTAGTCATGTAATGGAATCCCTCTCTGCACCCGACGGGTGAACAGCTCAGGTACAAAAGCTTTCACATAGAATACATTTAACTTCTTGACAACATGGAGCTGAAAGAATTCATTGTCTGCAAGAATTCTCTCCACCGACATTCCCACACATGTCCAAACAACAAAATCACACCACTTTCGCCCACTAATCCCAAGCTGTCCCTGTACTTGATAAAAGTAACTGTGGTTCTTTTTCAACGCCAGTTTTCCATCCTTTATACTGCAGAAAAACTTCGAATCTTCTGCACATTCTGCAGGCGTCTTCATCCTCCAATCAAGAGATGACGGGCACTTGATCTCTAGGAGTCCGTTGTGGTCTGCACAATGTGTGCAGTTTACAAAACCGTCTGGGCTAGAACCCAGATGTGGATATTCTGGGGTAACCAACAAACCACACCTTTTAACTGTTAACCCAGGGTGGGTTTTCCTCATTGTCTTTTGATATTGTAGTCTTGCCACTTTCTCATGTTGGCGCCCATACTTGGTATAAATACTGTGAAATGTTCTATAGTTTAAAAGATCTTTCAATGTTGAATCTGGCTTGGTATCGTCCTTCAATTTACAGATTCTACCAAAGTTGGAGGAAGTTAGTCTATCTTCTCTGGCCGTTGTCCATAAATCTGAATCGCTTTGATTTCTTGTCAGACATTCGATGGAAATGCATTCGTGTTCATTGATTTTCATAGAATTAAAGTATTCCTCAAACATGGATTTGCAGTAATCGGATCTGATGTTCATATTATCATGAAAATTGAAATCAATGTTGTGCAATTTCGGAATTAAATTCCTCTCCGTTTGAATCTCAAAATTCTTCAACCAACCAGCATTCGATCGCCATCCCAGCAATTTACCCTTAAATTTGTCCACATTAAATGGTTTGGTGACATTATAAATGGGAGCCAGTATATTTCGCTTAACACTGGCATTGTCGCGTCCGTGAACAAACTTGTTAAAAGAGGCATCTTGCGACTTCATTGGCGTCAGTTTTCGTTTTCTTGGATTGTTCCATTTACATTTCACTGAAGTTGGAGCCAGTTTACCGTCCTTCTTCTTCTCAGTTATGTCTGCAACGGCATAAAGAAGGGCAGCAACATGGTTACAGCCTTCTCCTTCACTGTTGAAATAAAAAGAGAAAATGATAGTCTTAATATCGTGTGCATGTCCGAGCATATTCAAGGGGAACATCACATATGGTGAAAAGAGCAAAAATAAAATATTTTGAAATGATTCATTTTTTAAACCGATATGTGAAGGACACCAAAACTATGGAATTAATTTTTTCGACAATATATGAAGACATGCCCCTTTAAAATAATTTAAAAATGTGCATTAATCTGACATTTCAGGCATATTTTTATGTATTATTAAGGCCGTCCTTAAAGGTTGAATCCCTAAATGCACCAAAACTCCACATAATCGTAAAAATCGAAAAGTTTTTATAGTGTAAATATCATAGCATTCTTCCCAACAGTGCATCCATTTCCACTGGATTTGTGCTAAAACATGTTTAAAAGTTGCGTTTAAAGAGGGGTTTCCTATCTCTGCTCACTGTCCCGGTTAGCTATTTTTAGGCCGTTATTATGTAAAAATAAACGGGAATTTCTATGTAGTATAACATACTGGCAGTGGTTGTTTGATAAATCAAGTGTAATCATGTGCAATAAATAATTGTTACTAAATCTTTTGAAATAGCTATCTGCATCTGATAGATTGTTATTTCTGACACAAGAAAACATATTTTTCTGAAAATTTGAATGCAAGACAGACGATTTAGGGATTCAACCTTTAATGAAAATAAAATGTTTTTGCTCACTGCCCGATCCCATGTAAAATAATTGGTTAGATCATAGGTAGGGTAGTTTTTTCTTCCAGCAAGTTTAACTTCTAGGCCATATAAATAGAGAATAACAGGTTAAGTACTGTCTTTTTAAATAAGTTTTATCAGAAGAGGTTGATATGGTACGAAAGGACGAGCCTTGGCAAGCCCTTGCAAAACCATATCAGCCGAGTCTGAGAATACTTATCTCAAAAGACAGTAACCTATTATTTTATTTATCGTGTCAAACCACTTTTTCTAAAGAGAGTGTACAGTATGTATTTGCTGTGAAATAAAACTTTTAAAAATATAATAAAATGATGTAAGCGGAAGAATCTACATTACGGATGTCCTCAGACTTTATGATCGCATTAAACAGTTTCTCAGGTCATTGACATGAGAAAGGTTTTCCATCTTAGTCAGCTGTTATCAGTGTGTTGTTATGGTAGTGACATGATCAAATTAATTCCCAGTTTATCATCCCCCGCACAATTGTGCCATTTTTATGGTCTGTCAGGCAAGTGATAACAAAAAAAACACACTATTTGGCCTAAGGCAGTGTTCTCCCCAGGCCATTAAGGCACGTCGCATGCAACAACCCTTAATTTTGGATGATTAATAATAAAATTGTCATTTTTCAATTCTATATCATATAATTAAGATTCAGTGGCATTTTAGAGCATTATTACAGCAGAGACAAGATAGAATTCAATGAAATTATGATAATATATGCTTTTATGGATGCTTGAAAATGTGGATAGCATAGCAAAATTGCATTTCCGCGTGAAACGCAACAAGTCTTATCAAATTAATTCCTTGTTTATCATTCAAATTTTGGGGTGTAATTTTTTTTAATTCACCAGTTAATTAATACATGTAAATGACAAAATAAAATTGATTGAGGCGGCACAAAAAATCGGGAGTGAGCGGGGATGATAAACTGAGAATTAATCTTATATGGCCTAAATGAGATAATCTTAACTTACCCTGCTGTACAACTACACTCTGCTGAATTAACACAACCCGTCATCTTTGATAACATCACCCACACACTGTAATCAGGACACTGCTTCTTGTTTGCTGATGGCATCGATGGTATCGCCTTGCATCTCACAAAGCAGTGACTCTCATTTTCGTTTGGTTCATTAATCTGAAAATAGAAAACAGCAATTTTTAAGTTCATATTTTGAAATAGATTAGATTTTCTTGCATATCAGATAGAGTGTGCTGCGTTTTTGACCAGTGCTGGAAATTTCTATCTTACACAGGTTGGCGGGGGGTAAGATTATAAGTGTCTTGCATGGTTGTGAGGTTAAGACAGGGATATCCGATCACGAGGATATACCTTTTGTGATCGGATATCCCTGTCTTAGCCGAACCGTCATGCCAGACACTTTTTCTTGCTGCTTGCATACCATATACGCCCATGAAACTAAGAGTCATGACTCAGAAATTAGACGTTCGATTTATGGCGCCGCATGAGCGCTTCCCCCAAAAAAAATCAGTCCCCAACTGTTCGACTGTATATATATATATGTTTTATAAACTTTTAATCTAAGCAAATCATTTATTAATACATAAAATATCCATTTTCGTCTTACAAATGTCCCAGTTTCTTTTGTTGTGTTATCCAAAATACATGACTTTGTTTTTACTTTTACATTACAGTTACTATTTTTAGATTCAGAAACTGTCATTGGCACGCGCGACTCATTGACCGTAACTGTCTTTACCGGGGTGGGTAAAGACAGGAATATCTTACACAGGCGGAAGACAGTACATGAAACACAGAAGCATGTTCATATACTTTTAAGTACACCCTAAATGTGTGCGACTATGCCAAGTTTTAACATTCTGTCCAAAAATAAAGATTTTGAAAAATCTGCTCTATCAATCACGAGATCAGAAAATCTTTTGATTGACAGATAATCCATTGATTTATAGATTATCTTTAGAAAACCAGTTTTCTTCTACCTGTTAATTGCGCCAAAAATAATTGAAATTGTGTAAATAATAATCAAAAATGGTTTTATATGTTCAAACATCTCGAAATGTAATTATCAGATTATATATACAGTAATACACACCTCAACACTGTGTACATGTCCATCTTCATACATGACCTTCGATTTCAATTGACGTTTGGTGTTCAGCTTGTACACAAAATAATTGTATATGTCCTTTTCACTGACATCAGGAATGAGCGCAACATCGTTTGTCCAAGTATCAATGCAGGAGGGGTGCTTTAATTTTTCCCCAACGGGTGTTTTCAGTTTTTCAGTTTCTCTTTTTGACGATTGTAACCGATCGGTAATTTGCGCATCGAAAACACTCGATAATCCCAATTTATATGCGCCTTTCACCCTTTCAATTAACTCAGACTTCTTTCCTGACACATGCTGCCCAACACACCGTAAATAACTTTTCAACTCGTCCATTTTACAACTGTTTAATGAGTCATTTTTACACGCATCAACAACTTTATCTTCTTCAGCCATTTTTATCTCGGTAGTCCCCGGAAGTAGAATTATCGATTTTCAGGGGACGTAAGCGATGATTTACTAAGGGAGGTAACCTAGTTAAGGGAAAGAACTATATAAGCAGATGATTCATCGTAAAACTCATTTATTTTTTCAGAGGTTAAAATTGCATTTTGTTCACTGTGTAATACTGCTGTGGTGTATTTTTTGGTATCACCATCATCTTTGAATAAATTTACAGTAAGACCTAATTGAAACTTTAATCCATTCATCTTTGTCAGCTCTTTGCTTATATGTTTTGTGATAATGGATTTCTTATCACGGAATAGTTTTTGAGGGTCTTTGTATTTCTCGGCAGATATTTCGTATGCTTTAAAATAGCCACACATTGGTTTGTCAACCAGTTTTAATTCTTCTTTAGATTTTCTATCATTAAGCTCTTTCAGTTCATTTATAACATTGTCTCGTAATTTAGCATATTTCTGCTTTTGTTCATCTTGCAATTTATCATATTTCTGCTTTTCTCGTTTACGTTGTTTCTTAGCACGTCGTCTCTTGAGTAAATTTTCTAATGTTTGAGAATTAACCTCTTTTGGAGTTTCCTTTGGAACTTCTTTAAGAGCATCTAGCCCCTTTCTAAGCTGATCATTATTAATTACTCCTTCCCGGTGTAATTGTAAAATGTAGCGAACGTCTTCGGTACTCATTTTTGTAATATATATCATATTAATTTTTTTTCTTTAAAATAAAAAAATATTTATTATAACAAGAAAAAGAAAATGGAAAACACTAAGAAAATTGAAAACATTTGCCAATTTCTCAAAGTTGGAGATCACGAACCTTGTAAAAATAAACCAACAAAAGATTCAAACTACTGCAGTTTGCATAAATTCAGAATAAAGCAAAGTAAAGTTGTACCATGTCTAAAATGTGGAAAAGGTACAAGTGCAAAATATCAAATTTGTGTTGGTTGTGGTGCTCATATAGTTAGATTAAGACATAGATACTGGGAAGTAGTAAAGCCGTATATTGTTGAATGTAATAGGCTGAAACATATAGAAATTTGATTTTCTAGTAAAAAATCATATTTTATTATATTCGTGTTTATTCGTTGATTTGGGTGTAATTTTGATAACAAATCAACAAATTTGTTTTGTATTAAAGAAACATTTTATAATCATATTACAAAAAAAAAGCAATATTTTTATAATTTTGATAACTCATAAAAAAAATTAAACTTGCAATCTTCACTACCCCTATTTTAAAAAAGTTTTAATAATCAAGTAAAATCACCATTTCATGGTGATTTATTTAAAAAAAATTAAACTTGCAATCTTCACTACCCCTATTTTAAAAAAGTTTTAATAAATCAAGTAAAATCACCATTTCATGGTGATTTATTATATATGTGTTTATTTTGGGGTCGTTCTGCTGCAATTCGAGGTAAAAAAAAAATTACAACAGAACGCCCAAAATACATATATATAAACAGGAACACAATCGTAAATGACATAAAACAACAATAAATAACGATCAATTTCGAGATAAATGGACAAGAGTTGTCTTGGGTTTAGCTTTCCCCAAAAGCTCACCTGGCAATATAAAGCTCGACTGAACAACAACTTCACCCTATTACACTAGCATTGAAGTCAAAGTACCTGACTCTTGACACTGACACCTTAACCCAGACACCTAGACAACTGGACTCCATTGATTTCAATTAGTTAACCTGAAGCTAGACCTTTACAACCTGACCCAGACACCGTGACACCTGAACTCACATGATTCTGGTTACTTGCAACCTTAAATGAACCCGACTCATTACTTGGACACCCTTACCCAAACAACCTGACACCATGACTCAAATATTTGACTCTGATTAAATGAATACATTCTGGAAATGTGAAATATTTGATGTACCCGACTCTTGAGCCTGACACCCTGACACAGACACACTGGCAACTGGACTGAAATGACTCTTATTACTTGAAAACTCAAATGTACCTGACTCTTGACTCTGACACACAGAGTCAGGCATCCTGACACCCTTACGCTTGGACTCCAATGACTCTTATTAGTTCAAACACTACATTGACCGGAATGCAGACCTTTACACTGTAACAAAGACATGGACACCCTTACACTACTTGAAACGTCAAATGTTCCTGACACTCTCACCCAGACACACTGACACCTGGCCCTAGTCTTAATTTCAATCTCAAACTTAACTTATTTCTTACTGTACCAACCAGAAATAATAACTTTTTGTGTCGCCTTTTCGAAGAAAAATGCGATACATAGGGATCACTTTGTCGTCTGTCCGTCATTCTGTCCTTCAGTCCGTCGTGAAAACTTAACGTTGGCTGTAACTTTCTCATTTCTTCATATTTCTTCATCAAACTTTCAATATATACTCATCATGACAACATGGACATGACAATACTAAAATATGAAGGTCAAGGTCACACTGAAGGTCATTATATAGGTTAACTACACAGTTTTTTCTATACGAAAGCTTAACGTGGCTACAACTTTCTCATTTCGTGATATTTCTTCATCATACTTTCAATATATACTCATCATGACAACATCGACATAACCATACTAAAATATAAAGGTCAAGGTCACATTGAAGGTCATTATATGGGTTAAATAGTCATTTTCTTCACAAAAACTTAACGTTGGTTATAACTTCCTCATTTCTTGATATTTCTTCATCAGACTTTCAATATATACTCATCATGACAACATCAACATGACCATACTAAAATATAAAGGTCAAGGTGACACTGAAGGTCATTATATGGGTTAAATACTCATTTTCTTCACGAAAACTTAACATTGGTTATGACTTTTTCAATTCTTTTTATTTCTTCATCAAACTTTCAATATATACTCATCATGACAACATCGACATAAGTCACACTGAAGGTCATTATATGGGTTAAATACACATTTTTTTCTTTGCGAAAAACTTAACGTTGCTTATAATTTTCTCATTTCTTGATATTTCTTCATCAGACTTTCAATACATACTCATCATGACAACATCGACATGACTATACAAAAATATAAAGGTCAAGGTCACACTGAAGGTCATTATTTGGGTTAAATACTCATTTTCTTAACAAAAACTTAATGTTGGTTATAACTTTCTTATTTCTTGATATTTCTTCATCAGACTCAATTATACTCATCATGACAACATCAACATGACCATACTAAAATATAAAGGTCAAGGTCACACTGAAGGTCATTATATGGTTAAATATTCATTTTCTTCGCAAAAAATTAACGTTGGTTATAACTTTCTCAATTCTTTTTATTTCTTCATCAGTCTTTCAATATATACTTGTCATGACAACAATGACTTGGCCATACTAAAATATAAAGGTCAAGGGCACAATGAAGTTGATTTTGACACCGAAACGATATGCACATCTTGACATCATAGGTAAGCATCCTGTAAAGTTTCGAAGCAATCGGCTGAAAACTGGGAGGAGACAGACACACATACATTTTCGGGATGGACGGAAGGACATGGCTAACGTATGGGTTAAATACTCGTTTTTTTCTTCACGAAAACTTAGTCGGGCTTAGTATGCCCCATCATCATTTGGTGGTGGGGGTATAAATGATAGATGGTTGGGGCCAGGATGTCTAACGGTTGGTCATGTTTGGTAAATGTTACATCGATGTTCAACTTACTAGCATTTTCAGACATCTGAAGTGCATGGTATTACAAAATGCTCAATTTTTATACTTACTGATTATCAGTGTCCAAGGAACGTTGCATCAATTCTTGCTTCAGCTCAAGCAATTCCATCAGTCCTAGTATATTTACAAACTCAGAACTGAAGAGGACTGCAGCAAATAGTTTCATGATATGTGTCCCACTTTTAATGTTCTTGCTCGACTGGTTCCTTTGAAGGTTGATTGGATAGGCTAGCAGGCGCTTCTTGAATCTGTTTCATGCAGTCACTGTTATGGTTGTATGTGATTTGTATGGTTTGATATTCCAAGAGAACATCTTCTAAAGCATCTGGGTCGGATAATAAGGTTTCTCTTCCGAGCACGTTGAGAAAATGTGAAATTGTATCGTTGAAAGCGAACAAACTTAAGTTTATCTCCAGTGGATGGGTTTGTAACATTTAATGTTTTCATCTAAATCTTTCGAGAGCTGTTTCATATGACAGCTTGGACACCATGTAGTCGGTGAAGATATACATTCGGCAGGTACGTTTTTGTAGCACGACCAACACTTGTTGGTAGCTGTTATCTGATTTATTTTATCAATGTCGACTTTTTATTTTACTGAAAAAAATCACAAAACTGATAAAGAGTTGAATTTACCAACACAAAAATGTCATGTGGTGTCATCAAGACCAAACGTTTTAAAATTTAAAAATATATCCAATATGTACCTAGAATCTTCTCAACCGCAGAACTGCAGACTTGCTGCAAGCGCAGAACTGCAGAGTTGCTGCAAGCGCAGAACTGTAGTTGCTGCATGTTCTGTTGTATAAACTCCATTTACATTCATAAAATAATTAAATCGTGAAAATCAAGTTGTATTAGCAAAGCATATTTGTAATTGAATAGCTGCAATTTTAAAGATATTGGAAATTGTGTTATCCATACAACAGAGTTATGGCCCTTGATTTGTTGAAAAATGCTATATTGTATTTTCCTTAGTTACATCTGTAGCTACTTGTTTTTTTTATCTGATCTTTAACAAATTTGTTTGTATTGAATACAAAATTGATGCGCTATATTGTTCACAAGACAGTAATTTATCGAATTCTGCATTTGCCAGCTGATCACCAATGTCAGTCGACACTTGTAAATAACCTTCTTCAGTTGTTGCATTTTCAATCTGCAAAGAATCCAACAATATGGTTTGTTTGTAGACAAGCTTATAGCCACAATTTACTAGAAATATCACTACATGTGATTAATACCACCACTTTAGCTTTTTAATTGGGAAGTTTTTCAAGGGTGTAAAAAAAAAGGTATGATGACATATGAGCAAATCAATATTTTCATTAATTTTGATACAAAGCTTTGTAAACACCAAATTTGTTGAAAATCAGAACCAATTTATTCAAGTTATTATGTACCCAAACTGGCTATTTTCATTAATCAAGGGCAATCATCATATAACTCAGTAAGACGTGTCAATTTTGCTTGTGTCAAGTATCTTATTGATAGAATGCCTCACCCACAATTCGCTGAAAATCGCAATCTGTTTATCAAAGTTATTGTTTAATGAAGCCGAATAATGCCTTTTAGTAATTTGGCCCAATGTTGAACTTACCAAAGGTTGTATTGGTATAACGCTTCACACCAAAGTTAGGGAAAATATCGGACACCGTTTGCTTACGTTATTACGCACATAAGAAATTCCTATCATTACTGGCTCTGGACAGGAAAAACAAGGCATCGCAAACAATATAAATCCCCTCGCATACACCGACATTTTATGTGCATATTTTTGGTGACCTAGACATTGTACCCATAGACACTGTGACCAAGTGTCATTAAGATTGAATAACATTTACTCAAGTTAGAGAACGGACATGCCGAAAGTTCACGGACGGACGGGCAACGCCATAACATAATACAGCCCCTTACGAGCGTATAATAAAAAGCAATCATTATTTATTAAATGAATGAAAGTACTGTGGGACAGGATAAAATGATTCCTATAAAGCACCCACCAAACCTTTTTGTGGAGAGGGATATAATTAGTGAAGTGTAACCTAATAAGGTCTTGATTCTGTACAACAAAATTGGTAGAGGACTATAAGCTAATGCTATATGCAAAATATTAAATGTCTAGGCCATGTTGTTTTGGAGATTTTTCAAGAATTTTCTAAATAACCCTATGTAAAACATGTGACCCTGGTGTACTGGAACATTTTTGACCCCAGACAAGATTTAATCAGACATTAAATCATTAAAAGGGCCATAACCGCGCCAAGAGTCGAAGGACCAGAACGCGGCAACAATATGAGCAACTAGACTTCATACTGATATTCCAATCAAGCTTCGCAAAATCTATTTAGAAGTTTAGATAATAAATGAGGAGTAGGTAGTTAGATTTAATCACTGTATCGGCCAGTAGAACTATAAACTGTAAAAAATCTTACTGCTTTGATAGTCTCTTTTACAGCATTGTTGTGCACATATTTTGTAACAATCTCAGCTTCTGGTGTTTTCTCTGTCAGGATATAGTTCGCAATCAAAGTATGAAGTTTCTTCAATCCAGGGTGACCATACATGATAGCTAGTGACACAAGCTTCCCCAGAAGACGATATTCCCCATCTTGTAATGACAAAGCTGCATTTGCACACGTGTTGCTCTCAATCAATGAAGTTTTTTTGAAAAAAATACTGAACAATTCTCGTCTCAAACCTCCTACATCTATTCCTTAATATATTGTACAACAAGTTCAGAAGAAAAGTCTTCCTCATCTGCATCAGACAGCATTTCAAGCGTTGTTTCACAAAGTTTGTTTCTTCTTATAGTCACATTCCACCTTTTCTCCTTTACAATGTTCTCCGTTAGTTGTTCAAGTCTTCATTCAGAGATCTGTGAAAAGAACATGTCTATAATACACTAAATATAAGTCTTCATTATTAGTTTGGTTGATAACTATCCAAAAACTAGTTGTTTTTAGCAGCAGAGCTTATGCCTTGGTGCGGTGTCCGTCCGTCCATCCGTCTGTCTGTCCGTAAACTTTTTTTTGTAGCGACTACTCCTCTGAAACTACTGAATGGATTTTCATGAAACTTTACAGAAATGTTGTCCATGAAGTCTAGTTGATACTAGCCAAATTTCATGTTGATGTGAAATCCAAGATGGCCGCCAAATCTATAAATATATTCTCAAAAAACAAGTTTGTAGCGAGTACTTCTTGAAAACTATAAGTGATATTGATATGGGACTTTTTCTAAAATGATCAGTATGGAATGATGTTGATTCTTGCCGAAAATTATTTTGATGCGACGTTAAACATGGCTGCCAGCGGCCATCTTTGTTTACATAGAGTTATATAATGAAAAATTGTAGCGACTACTCTTCTGAAACTACTTGACGGATTTTCATGAAACTTCACAGGAATGTTGTTCTTGATGTCTTATTGATCCTAGCAAAATTTCAGGTCGGCCGGAAGTTCAAGATGGCTGCCGCTGCTAAAAATAAATGTTCCAAAAAACTAGTTTGTAGCGACTACTTCTTGAAAACTATAGGTGATATTGATATGCGTTGTTTCCTAAAATGATCAGTATGACATGATGTTGATCCTTGTCGAAAATTATTTTGATTCAACGTTAAACATGACTGCCAGCAGCCATCTTTGTTTACATAGAGTTATACTTGTAAGAGCAACTACTCCTCTGAAACTACTTGACAGATTTTCATGAAATTTCGCAGGAATGCTGATCTAGCTATCAAAAACCTATCAGTAGAGCTTCAAGGTCATTGACCTCTTGTTTAATACATTTTGTGTTATATAAAAACAATCAGTCTAGATAGATCAACTTTCTGTTTACATCTCACTGTCATATTAGCTTAATACTCCATGTGACACATAAAAGTATTTTTTTTGTAAATACAAGAAACTCTTGAGCAATCAGTGTTAAAAAGCTACTAACTAACTGGCTATTCACCCCAAAATATAGTCTTGCTTTCGCAATGGTTTAATATTCAAAATCATCAAATACAGAATCATCTGACATTCTCACTGTCCTACAGACATTTCTAGATGTTTTATATAGTCATGGTAATTATCCCAGTGTTTTATTTTTTATTTCCGATTTTCATTCCTCATTTTCTGTGTCATGTTAGAAACCACAACACCATGTTTTTAAGGTGCTAATGCAACTTGATGTCACCTGTCTAGAGTGAGTGACTCGGATTTTCAACAGGAGCCTATCTTGTTATATTCTTGTTATATGGGCAGGAATTTGCTAGTGGACTAAAAGAGTGACACATAGGGTTAATAATAAAAAATTGTAGTAATCATGAGAAAATGTATGTGGAACTGTATATGATATACCTCGTTTAGACGGGGGAATAACAGGTTGTCTGTGAAGTTGGAACAAAAGTTGTGGGATCAAATAGTCAAAAAGCAGTATGTAACATGGACACCAACTTTAGAAATTGTAATCAATCTCGCTAATTGTTGCAAAGACTTACAATGATAATATAACCAATTTTAATATGTGGTTATATTATCATTGTAACTCAATTGCATTTTGTGTCAATGATTCTTTTCTCGCGCTGTATTTTAATGGATGAAGATTAAATTTTATTTTTGTTTGCGTCAATGTTACATACATTTCTGTTTAGTTGGTCCACTCTGTTTCTGTTCAGTTGATCCACTCTGTTTCTGTTCAGTTGATCCACTCTGTTTCTGTTTAGTTGGTCCACTCTGTTTCTGTTTAGTTGGTCCACTCTGTTTCTGTTCAGTTGATCCACTCTGTTTCTGTTCAGTTGATCCACTCTGTTTCTGTTTAGTTGGTCCACTCTGTTTCTGTTCAGTTGATCCACTCTGTTTCTGTTTAGTTGGTCCACTCTGTTTTTGTTCAGTTGATCCACTCTGTTTCTGTTTAGTTGGTCCACTCTGTTTCTGTTCAGTTGATCCCCTCTGTTTCTGTTTAGTTGGTCCACTCTGTTTCTGTTCAGTTGATCCACTCTGTTTCTATTTAGTTGGTCCACTCTGTTTCTGTTCAGTTGATCGACTCTGTTTCTGTTTAGTTGGTCCACTCTGTTTCCGTTCAGTTGATCCACTCTGTTTCCGTTTAGTTGGTCCACTCTGTTTCTGTTCAGTTGATCCACTCTGTTTCTGTTTAGTTGGTCCACTCTGTTTTTGTTCAGTTGATCCACTCTGTTTCCATGTAGTTGGCCTGTTTTGCTGCTGTTCAGTTGATCCACTCTGTTTCTGTTTAGTTGGTCCACTCTGTTTCTGTTTAGTTGGTCCACTTTGTTTCTGTTCAGTTGATCCACTCTGTTTCCGTGTAGTTTGCCTGTTTTGCTGCTGTTCAGTTGGTCCACTCTGTTTCTGTTCAGTTGATCCACTCTGTTTCTGTTTAGTTGGTCCACTCTGTTTCTGTTCAGTTGATCCACTCTGTTTCTGTTTAGTTGGTCCACTCTGTTTTTGTTCAGTTGATCCAGTCTGTTTCCATGTAGTTGGCCTGTTTTGCTGCTGTTCAGTTGGTCCACTCTGTTTCTGTTCAGTTTGAAGTTTGTCTCTTTTGACCCGCTTCTCAATGATGATGTCTGCATCAGGCACTAAGTTTTCATCTTTACTTTTTATTTTCTTTGTCTGACTTTCCTTGCTCTCTAATATATTGTCTTCGGAGGGCTCACACTCAAACCCTATTTCTCTGCTGCAGAGAGGTACCACGCCCTTTCCATCAGAACTTTGTTTCTTGTAAGTTTTGAACAGGTCTATTTTCCTTGACCGTATTTCTTGGCTGTAGACCGGCATCATGTCCTTTCCATCAAGACACTTTTTTTGGTCAGTTTGGAATGAGTCTCCTTTTCTTGACCGTGTTTCTCTGGTGCAGACAGGAACTTTGTCTTTACCATTAGGAGACTGGCTTTTGTCAATTTGGAACGCCCGTTGTTCTCTGCTGCAGCCAGGCACCGCCTCTCCATCACGACTCAGTCTCTGTTTCTTGTCAGTTTGAACTTTGGCTCTTTTGACCCGCTTCTCAATGATGATCATGTCTGTGTCAGGCACCAAGTTTTCATCTTTCCTTTTTCTTTTGTTTTTCTGGCTTGCCTTGCTCTCTGATATATTGTCTTCTGGGTACTCATATTCAGACTGCTGCTTAGTCACCTTCTTTCCTTTGGCTGATGAAGCAAGCATGCTGTATCTTTTGAAAGGCCCCACTAAATCTCTGTTTTCACATCTGTCGTAATCTTTTTCCAAACATGCTTTGCAAAAACAGGATAGATTTCTGCCCATTATTTCACCAGGTGCAATGCCTTCGACTGAATGTAGCTGTCTAGTGCCTACAATGGTCTTCAATTTTTAGCTCACCTGAGCCGAAGGCTCAAAGGTGAGCTATTGGGATCACTCTTCGTCCGTCGTCCGTCGTCCGTCGTCCGTCCGTCGTCGTCCGTCGTCCGTCGTTAACTTTTGCTTCAAATAACTTCTCCTCAGAAACCGCTTTACCAATTTTGACCAAACTTCACGTGGATGATCCTTAGATGAATGCTTTTTAGATTTGTTAAAATTAGATCAGCGCGACATCCAAAATGGCCGCCATTGCCATATATGGTCGAAACCTTAAAAAATCTTCTTCTAAAGAACCGCTAGACAGATTTCGACAGTTTTTCGTTTAAAATGATCGCCAACGTCTAGACTACCAAGTTTGTTCAAATGAAGTCCCCGGGGTCAAAAATGGCCATGCCCCAGTGGTCCAAAGTATGTATATTGAGATTTTGCATGTTTTTCATATAGACATATAGGAAAAAACTTTAAAAAATCTTCTTCTCTGAAACCACAAGGCACAGAAGTCTCATATATTACATGTAGCATCAGCTTATGGTCCTCTACTAAGTTTGTTCAAATGGTGACCCTGGGGTCAAATTTGTCCCCGCCCCGGGGGTCACAATTTTACATAGACTTATATAGGTTTGTTTTTTTTTAAAAATCTTCTTCTCGGAAACTGCAAAAGCCAGAGGTTTGATATTTTGCATTTACTATAAGCTTATGGTCCTTTACCAAGTTTGTTCAAATGGTGACCCAGGGGTCACATTTTGCCCCGCCCCGGGAGTCACAGTTTTACATAGTCTTGTATAGGGAAAAACTGAAAAAAAATCTTCTTCTCTGGAACCACATGGCACAGAGCTCTCATGTATTACATGTAGCATCAGCTTATGGTCCTCTACTTAGTTTGTTCAAATGGTGACCCTGGGGTCAAATTGGTCCCCGCCCCGGGGGCCATTGTTTTACATAGACTTGTATAGGATTTCTTTTTTAAAAATCTTCTTCTCGGAAACTGCAAGAGCCAGAGGTTTGATATTTTGTATTTACTATAAGCTTATGGTCCTTTACAAAGCTTGTTCAAATGGTGACCCTGGGGTCACATTTGGCCTCGCCCCAAGGGTCACATGTTTTATATAGACATGTATAGGGAAAAACTTAAAAATCTTCTTCTCTGAAACTGCAAGAGCCAGAGGTTTAATATTTTGCATTTGCTATAAGCTTATGGTCCCCTACCAAATTTGTTCAAATGGTGACCTAGGGGTAACATTTGGCCCCGCCCCGGGGATCATAGTTTTACATAGGCTTGTATAAGGAAAAACTGAAACAAATCTTCTTCTCTGGAACCACATGGCACTGAGCTCTCATGTATTACATGTAGCATCAGCTTATGGTTCTCTACTTAGTTTGTTCAAGTGGTGACCCTGGGGTCAAATTTGTCCCCGCCCCGGGGGTCACAGTTTTACATAGATATGTATAGGGAAAAACTTAAAAAATCTTCTTCTCTGAAACTGCCAGAGCCAGAGGTTTAATATTTTGCTTTTGCTATAAGCTCATGGTCATCTACCAATTTTGTTCAAATGGTGACCCAGGGGTCACATTTGGCCCCGCCCCGAGGGTCACAGTTTTACATAGGCTTGTATATGGAAAAACTGAAAAAAATCTACTTCTCTGGAACTGCAAGAGCCAGAGGTTTATATTTTGCATTTGCTATAAGCTTATGGTCCTCTACAAAGTTTGTTCAAATGGTGACCCTGGTGTCAAACTTGGCCGCGCCCCGGGGGTCACAGTTTTATATAAACTTATATATATAGGAAAAAAACAATCTTCTCTGAAACTGCAAGAACCAGAGGTTTAATATTTTGCATTTACTATAAGATTATGGTCCTCTACCAAGTTTGTTCAAATGATGACCCAGGGGTAAAATTTGACCCCACTCCGTGGGTCACAGTTTTACAAAGACTTATATAGGCAACACATTAAAGTCTTCTTCTCTGGAACTACAAGAGCCAGAGGTTTAATATTTTGCATTTACTATACTCTTATGGTCCTTTACCAAGTTTGTTCAAATGGTTACCCTGGGTTCACATTTTGCCCCGCCCCAGTGGTCACGTTTTACATAGACTTGTATAGGGAAAAACTTCAAAAATCTTCTCTAAAACCACAAAGCACACAGCTCTCATATATTAAATGTAGCCCTGGGGTCACATTTGGCTCCGCCCAAGGTATTATTCTCTAGCACCTTCATTTTATATTTGATCTTTACCAAACTTTGTCAGTGTCTTAACTGTCTATATCAATGTTGTTATACACAACAGAGCCCACATTTCTTGAACAACCTTTACCAAACTTGCACAGTTTGTATATGACCATAAGATTTCGAAGAAGTTTGATAATGTGCCAGTACTCATGTGATCGCTTTAGGGCCATCTTGGCCCTGGCCCTCTTTTATTGGTTCAAATTAACTCAGGTGAGCGATATAGGGCCATCATGGCCCTCTTGTTTTTCTTCCTGTCTGTGTATGTCTGTCACGAAGAAAAATGTTCTTCTCTTGTGGCAACAGACATCGTCTACATCCTTCCCAAGGCTGAGGTTTGCTTTACAGAACTGATACATATCATCGGCCGATCCTATTACAACCTCTCGCCTTTCAACTGCTCTTTTCACAGACTGTTTCATGACAGCTCCCAGCCCGTCACAAGGACCTTTCCCATGCCTGGAACCAAAGTAGTTTCTTTGGACAGAAAAGCTCCAATTTTTCTCCACTTTTGAAATGTGCAAGAAGGGATGCTTGGACTTGTATTGAGTGCTGCATCCATCTGTAAATTGGACTTGATGTTTTAACCTACCATTTGTTTGCTGTAATAAGTGTCTGTTTGTAACTTGGAGGAAAGCATCAACAGCAGCAGCATCATGTTTGAGGTCATCGGAAAGACAAACAATGTATTCAGTAACAACATCCTCACAACTTTCACATTTGTAGTACGCTACAGTTGTGTGAAGGGTGGCTTGCTTGTACTGCTAGTGAGCTGACTGTATTTCGTCCTGGTAGAATGTTCTGTAATTCTCTGCAAAGTCACATACTAAAACGCAGCAGTCTTCTGCCATCTGAGACTTATGTTTTGAAACTGACGGTACTGCCAAGTAGCAGTAAAAAGATGGAGCCCCATGGCTTGCAAGTCCTCCAACAACTCTTCAACAAATTGTGTATATGAACCTTCTTTTGATATTTATGGCTCCCCCAAACAAAGTGTGGTAGGGGAGCCATATTGTTTTTGTGCTTTCTGTCTGCGTGTCTGTAGGTCTGTGTCTCAAACGATGTCCGATCAATAACTAGAGAATGGTTGGACCTAGGGTCCTCAAACTTGGAAGGATGGTTGGTCATGACAAGTAGATGACCCCTATTGATTTTGGGGTCACTAGGTCAAAGGTCAATGTGGTAGGGGAGCCATATTGTTTTTGTGCTTTCTGTCTGCGTGTCTGTAGGTCTGTGTCTCAAATGATGTCCGATCAATAACTAGAGAATGGTTGGACCTAGGGTCCTCAAACTTGGAAGGATGGTTGGTCATGACAAGTAGATGACGCCTATTGATTTTGGGGTCACTAGGTCAAAGGTCAAGGTTGCGGTGACATTGACTATCAAAACGATGTCCGATCAATAACTAGAGAATGGTTGGACCTAGGGTCCTCAAACTTGGAAGGATGGTTGGTCATGACAAGTAGATGACCCCTATTGATTTTGGGGTCACTAGGTCAAAGGTCAAGGTTGCGGTGACATTGACTATCAAAACGATGTCCGATCAATAACTAGAGAATGGTTGGACCTAGGGTCCTCAAACTTGGAAGGATGGTTGGTCATGACAAGTAGATGACCCCTATTGATTTTGGGGTCACTAGGTCAAAGGTCAAGGTTGCGGTGACATTGACTATCAAAACGATGTCCGATCAATAACTAGAGAATGGTTTGTCCGATCAATAACTAGAGAATGGTTGGACCTAGGGTCCTCAAACTTGAAAGGATGGTTGGTCATGACAAGTAGATGACACCTATTGATTTTGGGGTCACTAGGTCAAAGGTCAATGTGGTAGGGGAGCCATATTGTTTTTGTGCTTTCTGTCTGCGTGTCTGTAGGTCTGTGTCTCAAACGATGTCCGATCAATAACTAGAGAATGGTTGGACCTAGGGTCCTCAAACTTGGAAGGATGGTTGGTCATGACAAGTAGATGACCCCTATTGATTTTGGAGTCACTAGGTCAAAGGTCAATGTTGCGGTGACATTGACTATCAAAACGATGTCCGATCAATAACTAGAGAATGGTTGGACCTAGGGTCCTCAAACTTGAAAGGGTGGTTGGTCATGACAAGTAGATGACCCCTATTGATTTTGGGGTCACTAGGTCAAAGGTCAAGGTTGCGGTGACATTGACTATCAAAACGATGTCCGATCAATAACTAGAGAATGGTTGGACCTAGGGTCCTCAAACTTGGAAGGATGGTTGGTCATGACAAGTAGATGACCCCTATTGATTTTGGGGCACTAGGTCAAAGGTCAAGGTTGCGGTGACATTGACTATGAAAACGATGTCCGATCAATAACTAGAGAATGGTTGGACCTAGGGTCCTCAAACTTGGAAGGATGGTTGGTCATGACAAGTAGATGACCCCTATTGATTTTGGGGTCACTACGTCAAAGGTCAAGGTTGCGGTGACATTGACTATCAAAACGATGTCCGATCAATAACTAGAGAATGGTTGGACCTAGGGTCCTCAAACTTAGAAGGATGGTTGGTCATGACAAGTAGATGACCCCTGTTGATTTTGGGGTCACTAGGTCAAAGGTCAAGGTTGCGGTGACATTGACTATCAAAACGATGTCCGATCAATAACTAGAGAATAGTTGGACCTAGGGTCCTCAAACTTGAAAGGATGGTTGGTCATGACAAGTAGATGACCCCTATTGATTTTGGGGTCACTAGGTCAAAGGTCAAGGCCGTAGGTCTGTCTGTGTCACAAACGATGTCCGATCAATAACTAGAGAATGGTTGGACCTACGGTCCTCAAACTTGGAAGGATGGTTGGTCATGACAAGTAGATGACCCCTATTGATTTTGGGATCACTAGGTCAAAGGTCAAGGCCGTAGGTCTGTCTGTGTCACAAACGATGTCCGATCAATAACTAGAGAATGGTTGGACCTACGGTCCTCAAACTTGGAAGGATGGTTGGTCATGACAAGTAGATGACCCCTATTGATTTTGGGGTCACTAGGTCAAAGGTCAAGGTCGCGGTGACCTTGACTATCAAAACGATGTCCGATCAATATCTAGAGAACGGTTGGACCTAGGGTCCTCAAACTTGGAACGACGGTTAGTCATGACAAGTAGAGGGGTCACTAGGTCAAAGGTCAAGGTCGTAGTGAACGACTATTAATACGATGTCCGATCAATAACTAGAGAACGGTTGGACCTAGGGTCCTCAAACTTGGAAGGATGGTTGGTCATGACAAGTAGATGACCCTATTGATTTTGGGGTCAAAGGTCAAGGTTGCGGTGAAATGATGTCCAATCAATAACTAGAGAATGGTTGGACCTAGGGTCCTCAAACTTGGAAGGATGGTTGGTCATGACCAGTAGATGACCCTATTGATTTTGGGGTCACTAGGTCAAAGGTCAAGGTTGCGGTGAAACTATGTCCGATCAATAAGTAGAGAATGGTTGACCTAGGGTCCTTAAACTTGGAAGGATGGTTGGTCATGACCAGCAGATGACCCCTATTGATTTTTTTTTTTTTTTTAATTTAGATTCTTTTTTGATTTTTTTTAGTATCTGTTTTTTTGTAACATGAACACCTTTCCCAGTCACCAACTCCGGATTCTCCCATCGGTTCCATTTTATTGATGTCACTTGCACCGAAATGTCAAGATTGTCCCGAAGGATCTGCACTACGCAGTTGTGGCACTCTCTTTTTAGCCAAATCAGTTCATGAAAATCCTTAGTTTTCGGGCATAGAGAATCCTCAACAATGTCATACACTCTGGTGTATTTCTTTTTGGTGGTTTTCATCTTTTGAAGTTTCAGTTCAATTTTAGTGCAATATTCACAGAGACATTGACGAAGCTGTGTTTTATTGGCAGTCAGGACATTACATGGTCTTAACTTCCGGAATTTGTCTAAACTTATCTTCGATTTCCACTTTTTGCAGTTTTCTTCGTGAGCATGTTTGGTCGTCTTACAGAGAGTAATCAGTATATTTGGGTTGGAGGGTCTTCTTCGAAACACTTTTGCGGGATGGAATTTCAGATGATATTGTTGGTTCTTTATAGAATTCTTCTACTTTCAAAATATCCTTTTCATCCAGGGCATTTGATCTTTTTAGCTCACCTGAGCCGAAGGCTCAAAGGTGAGCTATTGGGATCACTCTTTGTCCGTCGTCCGTCGTCCGTCGTCCGTCGTCGTTAACTTTTGCTTCAAACGACTTCAGAAACTGCATTGCCAATTTTGCCCAAACTTGACATGGATGATCCTTAGATGAATGCCTTTTAGATTTGTTAAAATTAGGTCAGCGCGACATCCAAGATGGCCACCATTACCATATATGGTTGAAACCTTAAAAAATCTTCTGCTCAAGAACTGCTGCCCAGATTTCAACAGTTTTTCTTTTAAAATGATCGCCAATGTCTAGACTATCAAGTTTGTTCAAATGAAGTCCCCGGGGTTAAAAATGGCCATGCCCCGGGGGTCCAAAGTTTGTATATTGAGATTTTGCATGTTTTTCATATAGACATATAGGAAAAAACTTTAAAAAAATCTTCTTCTCTGAAACCACAAGGCACAGAGGTCTCATGTATAACATGTAGCATCAGCTTATGGTCCTCTACTAAGTTTGTTCAAATAGTGACCCTGGGGTCAAATTTGTCCACGCCCCGGGGTTCACAGTTTTACATAGACTTATATAGGATTTATTTTTAAAAATCTTCTTCTCGGAAACTGCAAGAGCCAGAGGTTTGATATTTTGCATTTACTATAAGCTTATGGTCCTTTACAAAGTTTGTTCAAATGGTGACCCTGGGGTCACATTTGGCCCCGCCCCAAGGGTCACATGTTTTACATAGACATGTATAGGGAAAAACTTAAAAAATCTTCTTCTCTGAAACTGCAAGAGCCAGAGGTTTAATATTTTGCATTTGCTATAAGCTTATGGTCCTCTCCCAAGTTTGTTCAAATGGTGACCCTGGGGTTACATTTGACCCCGCCACGGGAGTCACAGTTTTACATAGACTTGTATTGGGAAAAACATAAACAGATCTTCTTCTCTGAAACTGCAAGAGCCAGAGGTTTAATATTTTGCAATTGCTATAAGCTTATGGTCCTCTACCAAGTTTGTTCAAATGGTGACCCTGGGGTCAAATTTGTCCCCGCCGCTGGGGTCACAGTTTTACATAGATTTGTATAGGGAAAAACTTAAAAAATCTTCTCTGAAACTGCAAGAGCCAGAGGTTTAATATTTTGCTTTTGCTATAAGCTCATGGTCCTCTACCAACTTTGTTCAAATGGTGACCCTGGGGTCACATTTGTCCCCACCCAGGGGTTCACAGTTTTACATAAATGCTTGAATAGGGAAAAACTGAAAAAAATCTTCTTCTCTGGAACTGCAAGAGCCAGAGGTTTAATATTTTGCATTTGCTATAAGCTTATGGTCCTCTACCAAGTTTGTTCAAATGGTGACCCTGTGGTCAAACTTGGCCTCGCCCCGGGTCTCACAGTTTTATATAAACTTATATATATAGGAAAAAACAATCTTCTCTGAAACTGCGAGAGCCAGAGGTTTAATATTTTGCATTCACTATTAGATTATGGTCCTCTACCAAGTTTGTTCAATTGATGACCCTGAGGTAAAATTTGACACAAACTCCGTGGGTCACAGTTTTACATAGACTTATATAGGAAACACATTAAAGTCTTCTTCTCTGGAACTACAAGAGGCAGAGGTTTAATATTTTGCATTTACTATACTCTTATGGTCCTTTACCAAGTTTGTTCAAATGGTGACCCTGGGTTCACATTTGGCCCCGCCCCAGTGGTCACGTTTTACATAGACTTGTATGAGGAAAAACTTAAAAAATCTTCTCTAAAACCACAAAGCACACAGCTCTCATATATTACATGTAGCCCTGGGGTCACTTTGGGCTCTGCCCAAGGTGTTACTCTCTAGCACCTTCATTTTATATTTGATCTTTACCAAACTTTGTCAGTGTCTTTAACTGTCTATATCAATGTTGTTATACACAACAGAGCCCACATTTCTTGAACAACCTTAACCAAACTTGCACAGATTGTATATGACATAAGATTTCGAAGAAGTTTGATAATGTGCCAGTACTCAGGTGATCGTTTTAGGGCCATCTTGGCCCTGGCCCTCTTGTATTGGTTCAAATTAACTCAGGTGAGCGATATAGGGCCATCATGGCCCTCTTGTTTGTTCTTCATATTCTTCCGACAGGTAGGGTGATTGGACATTTTTTTCCATTTTATGCAAAGATGCTTTCGGATGTCATGTGAAAATTTTGCATTTTTCAAAATAGTGTGTCCAAGTGAACGCTTGACTGCTCTTTGTTTGGTCTTCTTCAGAAACAGAGTTTTTGGGAGCATCTTTCTATGGCTTTCCGTGCCGACGATGGTGATTTATAGTCATTGTCCTGACTTCCATATTTGTTTGCCTCTGTGAACAATTTCTTACGGACAGTATTCTTCTGGTAAGCCTCTCGTCGCTTAGACAGGATTGAGACTTTCTTCCCAGGTGACATCCTCACCCTTGATTCTTGTTGTTTTACCCTATTATATTCTTTTAATTTTGTTTTCTTAATGTCTCGCTCCTTCGCCTCCTTCCTTGTCGAAACTTTTTGTTCTTTTTGTTCTGTTAGCTTTTTTAGCTCACCTGAGCTGAAGGCTCAAAGGTGAGCTATTGGGATCACTCTTCGTCCGTCGTCCGTCGTCCGTCGTCGTCCGTCGTTAACTTTTGCTTCAAACGACTTCTCCTCAGAAACCACTTGGCCAATTTTGACCACACTTCACATGGATGATCCTTAGATGAATGCTTTTTAGATTTGTTAAAATTAGGTCAGCACGACAACCAAGATGGCCGCCATTACCATATATGGTCAAAACCTTAAAAAATCTTCTTCTCAAGAACCGCGAGACAGATTTCGACAGTTTTTCTTTTAATATGACCGCCAACGGCTAGACTACCAAGTTTGTTCAAATGAAGTCCCAGGGGTCAAAAATGGCTGTGCCTCGGGGTTCCAAAGTTTGTATATTGAGATTTTGCATGTTTTTCATAGACTTATATAGGAAAAAACTTTAAAAAATCTTCTTCTCGGAAACTGCAAGAGCCAGAGGTTTGATATTTTGCATTTACTATAAGCTTATGGTCCTTTACCAAGTTTGTTCAAATGGTGACCCTGGGGTCACATTTGGCCCCGCCCCAAGGGTCACATGTTTTACATAGACATGTATAGGGAAAAACTTAAAAAATCTTCTTCTCTGAAACTGCAAGAGCCAGAGGTTTAATATTTTGCATTTGCTATAAGCTTATGGTCCTCTACCAAGTTTGTTCAAATGGTGACCCAGGGGTCACATTTGGCTCTGCCCCAGGGGTCACCGTTTTACTAGGCTTGTATAGGGAAAAACTGAAAAAAATCTTCTTCTCTGGAACGATATGGCACGGAGCTCTCATGTATTACATGTAGCATCAGCTTATGGTCCTCTACTTAGTTTGTTCAAATGGTGACCCTGGGGTCAAATTTGTCTCCGCCCCGGGGGTCACAGTTTTACATAGACTTATATAGGGAAAAAAATTAAAAAATCTTCTCGGAAACTACAAGAGCCAGAGGTTTGATATTTTGCATTTACTATTAGATTATGGTCCTCTACCAAGTTTGTTCAAATGGTGACCCAGGGGTAAAATTTGACCCCACTTCGTGGGTCACAGTTTTACATAGACTTATATAGGAAACACATTAAAGTCTTCTTCTCTGGAACTAAAAGAGCCAGATGTTTAATATTTTGCATTTACTATACTCTTTTGGTCCTTTACCAAGTTTGTTCAAATGGTGACCCTGTGTTCACATTTGGCCCCACGCCAGGGGTCACGTTTTACATAGACTTGTATAGGGAAAAACTTGAAAAATCATCTCTAAAACCACAAAGCACACCTCTCATATGTTACATGTAGCCCTGGGGTCACATTTGGCTCTGCCCAAGGTGTTACTCTCTAGCACCTTCATTTTGTATTTGATCTTTTATACCAAACTTTGTCAGTGTCTTAAACTGTCTATATCAATGTTGTTATACACAACAGAGCCCACATTTCTTGAACAATCTTAACCAAACTTGCACAGATTATACATGACCATAAGATTTCGAAGAAGTTCGATAATGTGCCAGTACTCAGGTGATCGCTTTAGGGCCATCTTGGCCCTTTTGTATTGGTTCAAATTAACTCAGGTGAGCGATATAGGGCCATCATGGCCCTCTTGTTTCTTTCAACCTTTCTCTGTATTGTTGCATTCTCAGCTTGGCTTTTTCATTTGATGTTTGTTTTTTGTCTTCCGACATGGACAGTCTGTGTATTGAGAGCCGTCGGGCTTCACTCAATCTAAAGGATTCAAGCTGTCCTCTCTTTTTTAATTTCTTTAGTTTTTCAAAATTCAAGTTTGTAGCGACTACTTCTTGAAAACTATAAGTGATATTGATATGGGACTTGTTCTAAAATGATCAGTATGACATGATGTTGATCCTTGTCAATATTATTTTGATTTGACATTAAACATGGCCGCCAGCGGCCATCTTTGTTTACATAGTTATATAATGAAAACTTGTAGCGTCTACCCCTATGAAACTACTTGATGGATTTTTATGAAACTTCACAGGAATGTTGACCTAGCTATCAAAAATCTATCAGTAGAGCTTCAAGGTCATTGACCTCTTGTTTTATTATTAGGTTTACCGATTTTTTCTGGAAAAATGAAGGGTAGGAGGAGGGAATAATAATAAAAAAAAATCATGAAAACATACCCACAAAGGCGTCTAAAAGAAAAAAGATTGTATAATAGTATTAAATGACTTTAATCTTAGTTTCAAGGTAACAAGTCAATAAAAAGGCAATCTATTATGGTTTATTTCGAATATTTGTTGCAAGCTTCATAAAATTTCACCTTATGGTCTTATAAACTGTTGTATGCAGACAGACAAACTGATTGATAGAAAAAACATAACCATGTATTACAGTCTAAAATTAACTGCGCATTCTGGCTGATCAAAATATATATCTGTCCCAGTCAAGCCAGTTAAGCTTCTTTTCTCTACAATTTTTATTTTTTATTTTGTATTTTTATTTTTTTTTATTTTGGCAATAATTTGGGTCGGCGGGTCGTTAAACCTAAAAATTAAAAAAGTCTGGCCTAAATGTGAAAAAAAATACATTTTACATCATATTTCTTCTACAAATGTATACACAACATAACAATATTGAGAAAGTAAGAGTTTGAAAGTGTTTTGTTTTTAGCTGGACTGATCAGAGATCAGCAGAGCCTATGCCGTGGTCCGTCGTCCGTCTGTCCGTCCTTCCTGTCTGTCCGTAAACTTTTTTTTGTAGCGACTACTTCTCTGAAACTACTAAATGGATTTTCATGAAACTTTACAGAAATGTTGCCTATGAAGTCTAGTTGATCCTAGCAAAAATTCATGTTGATGTGAAATCCAAGATGGCCGCCAAATCTAAAAATAGGTTTTTAAAAAACAATAGAGTTATATAATGAAAAATTGTAGCGACTACTTCTCTGAAACTACTTGACGGATTTTCATGAAACTTCACAGGAATGTTGCTCTTGATGTCTAATTGATCCTAGCAAAATTTCAGGTCGGCCGGAAATTCAAGATGGCCGCCACGGCTAAAAATACATTTTCAAAAAACAAGTTTGTAGCGACTACTTCCTGAAATCAAAATCTAATCAGTAGAGCTTCAAGGTCATTGACCTCTTGTTTTTACCCCACCCACTCCCCCAAAATATTGGCCGAGATTTTTCAAAAACAGCCGTGCAAAAGACGGCTGCACGGCTGGCTGGCTAATACACTGGTGTGTAGTGTCTATAGTAAAGTGTATCAATCATATATGGACATCGGGCTTTTTTCATTTCTTACCTCCAATGGCCAAAATCCGAAAAGTCCACTTTCCTGGGTATCCTGGAAATAACGCAACGCTTTGTAGTCATGATAATAAGGCCGCTTTGGCTCAATAACATGTTTTAAATTATGAACAGATAAACGATTGCCGTCATTTAGCCATCGCATGACCGCAAATTCAGTCGATATTTTAATTTGTTTTTATTGTTGAATTTTTGAACATGTGCAAAATCTTTGAACATGTGCAACTTCCCAACTTTCCTTCACGTCACATCCGTTTCTTTCCGATATTCTGATTGGCTCTAATCGTTCGTATTTCTCCGATTAAGCAGCCGTTATTTTCCGGGATTTAGTTTAGCAGTGCATTTTCGTAGTAAATACATTTCCTATACACAATATAAGTAATTGCATATTTTCAGAGGCGTCCTTCGTAAATCTCTGATATTTTTTAAATTATAAACAGATCTCCGTAGAAGTTTGTGTAGACTGCTACTGCTTGCTATTGGACAGGCGCATAGTCTCCATCACCCAGCCGCATGCCCACCTTTTCTGAGCGAACGCAGATTGCTTATGTCTGGGTGACAGAGTCTGAGAGACTAACAGGTGCAGTGTAACAGTCTACTTAATTTGTGCTGAAATTTCGAGAACCAGAACACACAATTTTCGGTTATTTCACGTTGCAGTTTCGTAGTAAATAAAGATTGAAATTGTGATTACTCTACATAAACCATTGCCGGCTGTTTAGTCTGCCATGGGTTTTTGCGTTAACTCTGTATCTGTATGTTGCATGTTTCCGTCACAATTGACGGTTACAACTCGATCCACATACTCTTCGACATTACCATCTCTACTAGTAATAAGTAATTTTATTACTGTTTGGTTATACGGCCAAATAAAATAATATATGTAGTCTATTTAGAAACTTTGATATAATCTCCCCTTATTGAGGATGTGAGATAATAAGCATAAACGACTATTTTCAATGTAATATTTCTCAAAGAACGTGTTTTCTTAAAGCTTTAGAAACTTTGATATAATCTCCCCTTATTGAGGATGTGAGATAATAGGCATACCACTATTTATTTTTTAGCATAATCACATTTTTCTGTGTGAAGCCAAGTATCTGAACTTTCAGACAAATTTTCCACGAGACCTGTAATTGCAGAATTATATTTCCATCTGGTATATTGTTTGCAAAACTGAGATGAAGGAAGGGAGATTAACAAAACTTCAGTGATAGTGATTTCTGATTAATTTCTCAAAAAGGAATGTAATCCACTTGTAACATGTGTAACATGATGAAAATCAAGTTGACCAACTTTAGAATTGAAATGCTATTCATCTAACATTAAGCATGCATTATGTGATTGAAGTGTTGTCTGGGCTCTTCATTGGACCAAAAAATGTTAAGCCATTTTGGCTAAACCACCTCATATTTCTTTAGCCAATGGGATTTTTGTTTAGCCATTTTTGGCTTAGCTTTTTTAGCCATTTTAGCAGGTTTTAATACAATTTCCGATTACATATTTGTATAATTTTCTTATCATTAAATATATGTATATATATTAGACCAAGTTGAATGATATTAATTCTTTGACAGTTTCTAACAGTTAGATGGTTACATGAACATGGTTAAAACTTGATTTTAATATGTTGCCTCTATTATCACCAATGCCTCTATTATTTGTCACAGTTGGGGACATGTACCAATGATGAATGTTGCAAGAAAACATAATTTTAAGCATACATGCAGGTTCATTTTTATGACCTTTTTATATGTTGGTGCGTCGTGAAACCCTTCAATCAATCAATTAATCAATCAATCAATCAATCAATCAATCAATCAATCAATCAATCAATCAATCAATCAATCAATCAATCATTAATCAATCAACCAATCATGTACCCATGATGGAAAAAACTGATGACACAGTTATCGTTCTTTTTTGTGTGGCCACGCATACAACTCGAAAGAAATGGCTTTGTTTCAATGCGCGAAAACAGATGACAATGTATTGTTTACATACGTACCATGGGCTTCTTTCAGTTCTGAATAACGGAGTTACAAAGTCATTATTTTAGTTAAAAGGGTGTAAATCTTTGTATGAGAAAGTTTAATTATTACCATTTTCATAATACGTCTTCGTTTCGTTTACGCGCTGTTTTGCGTTGTTTTTGTTATTAAAAAATGCGATTTTTTTCGGCGAGCTCTTATGGGTTTACAATTTTCTCCCAGTGTACGCACACCAAGTGAGTTGCAGTTAGACGTCGTTATGTAAGATAAGCCGTGTGTAATATAAAGTGCAATTGTCGTAACACAGTCTATAGATTTTAGCTCTTCTGTAAACACCGAGAACCCGTCAAGGATTTTTCAGAAAAACATGGCCGCGCCCAAGAACTTGATCCTTTCGCTACTTTCGCCAATTTCGCCAATACCAGCCGTCAGTTTAAATGGGTTTAATGACTTTAGCCAAATTGGCGAAAGTACTTGACAAAAGTTACGCCATTTGCAATTTGATTTCGCCTATGGCGACTGGCGAAGGCAAATGAAGAGCCCAGGTTGTTTGTTACAAAGATAATGAGCAAAAACTGAGAAGCAAGTTAAAGTAGATGGTTTGAAGTCAGAAGGGTCATTGATTGATGGCTCCTGTGTGTGTAACAGTAACGAGACTTCATATCAAAACACAACTTGCAAGAAATTTAGGTAATGGTGATATATACTGGTTTATGATTCGAAATGTAAGATTCTAAAGTACCATATACGACTATTCTTTGATCATTCAAATTTGTGTAAATATGATCTATTATTGTGTCATTGTCAGTTGTAGATGACCTTTGTTGCTTCAAATTGTATTTATTCTGTAAATATTGCAAAATTTGGTCACTGTGGTTCGAATCAATATTGATATCACCAAGAATGATTACTGGTTCTTCAAAAGTAAAATGTTCTGATAAATGAGTGAATAATCTTTTGAGACTACCAGTCGATGTATTGGAGCAGTGTAAATAACCAATACTTGTATTTTAGTGTTATTAATTGAAATAGTAGTAGATTTAATTTCTGATTCAGAGTTATTGAATACCTGAAAGTCATCCTTCAGTTCTTGCCTTACGTAAATTGCAGAGCCATGAAATCTTGGATTATTTTCATTCTTTACACTGGTATCATTTCTGAAAAAAAAAATCCTGGTATTTCAAAGTTTTGTGATAACCTGCATATTTATCAGATTGTTAAAAAACAAGTTTGTAGCGACTACTTCTTGAAAACTATAAGTGATATTGATATGGGACTTTTTCTAAAATGATCAGCATGACATGATGTTGGTCCTTTTCGAAAATTATTTCGATTCGACATTTAACACGGGCGCTAGTGGCCATCTTTGTTAACATAAAGTTTGTATAGTAAAAATTTGTAGCGACTACTCCTCTGAAACTACTTGACGGATTTTCATGAAACTTCACAGGAATGTTGCTCTTGATGTCTAGTTGATCCTAGCACAATTTCAATTCTTCAGGAAATTCAAGATGGCCACCATGACTAAACATAGATTTTTAAAAACAAGTTTGTAGCGACTACTTCTTGAAAACTGTAAGTGATATTGATATGGGACTTTTTCTGGAATGATCAGCATGACAAGATGTTGATCCATGTCGAAAATTATTTTGATTCAACATTAAATATGGCTGCCAGTGGCCATCTTTGTTTACCTAGAGTTATATAGTAAAAACTTCAACTTGTAGCGACTACTCCTCTGAAACTACTTGACAGATTTTTTATGAAACTTCACAGGAATGCTGATCTAGCTATCAAAATCTATCAGTAGAGCTTCAAGGTCATTGACCTCTTGTTTTGTATCCTTTTTACAAAGAAGCCATTTTCCAAGGGATCATAATTATCGGCATCATTAACATCAGGGTCCCTCATGGTTCTAAAGTCCTTGCATGCTTCCCTTGAGTAACAGTGCTTAGACATCATCACTTCCGAAAAAGATGAAACTTGTTTGTTCACAGTAAACTAACTTTAATTCTTCTTTCCTAAAACATACTCTTCCATCATTCAATACAGTATACAAATTGCAATTACTAGCAATTCCTTTGTCTTTAAACCCTTGCTTGTTTTCCATAGATGATGGTGATTTACTATCAGTATACACGTCATTGTCTTGATCATTAGCATCAATAGACGCGACTGCTGGTACTAGTGGTTGGTTCTTTTCTGCTGCATCTGATGTCGATTTAGCAGCAGTATTTGTGGCTATGTTATTTGCATCAATAGACGCAACTGCTGGTACTAGTGGTTGGTTCTTTTCTGTTGCATCTGATGTTGATTTAGCAGCAGTATTTGTGGCTATGTTATTAGCATTAATAGGCGTGACTGCTGGTACTAGTGGTTGGTTCTTTTCTGCATCTGATGCTGATTTAGCAGCAGTATTTGTGGCTATGTCATTAGCATCAATAGGCACGACTACTGGTACTAGTGGTTGGTTCTTTTCTGCTGCATCTGATTCTGATTTAGCAGCAGTATTTGTGGCTATGTCATTATCATCAATAGGCGCGACTGCTGGTACTAGTGGTTGGTTCTTTTCTGCTGCATCTGATGCTGATTTAGCAGCAGTATTTGTGGCTATGTCATTAGCATCAACAGGCGCGACTGCTGGTTGGTTCCTTTCTGAGTCTGATGTGTTTCCAGCAGTATTTGTGGCTATGTCATCAACATCATCAACTGTTTCTCCTGCATATGTTACTATTTGTTTTTTCCCTGAAGTTTTTAAAAACAGTGTGGTTTTACTTGAATACAAGCCGTGACTTTTTAAATATTTTGCGAAGTCACATTCATCTCCGTTTGTCTCCTTGAAGCATTCTATATCCTGCTGTGCATGGTCGGTTAGACGAACAGAAGACAAGTCTTGAATGTTGCCATTCACTGATGAAGTTCCATTTGGAAAAAAGTGTTTTGTTGCTTCAGAGATAATTTCTTGCACAGTCATATCTAAGGATGGTACTGAAAACTCTCTGACACCACCTCCATTTCCAAAAATCACTTGCTTAAATCCTTCTTTTGACTTATATCGGGACTGGTAATAATGTATCCAACCTAATCTAATCTTTTGCGATCTTTTTAACTTTACATCTCCAGACCCTCCCTGAAATAACAATTAAAAACATTACTCGTATCAGAATATAAAACAAATTTTAAGATGTTGTCAAGGTCAATCAACGGCAAAATTACACTGCAAAACTGTTTATCCAAACTCTATTTAGGTGTTCAGGTCATATACTAATGTATACATTAAAATTAAAAGTATAGATTTAGGTAACTTTTAATTTGACAGGTTCCATGGGAGCCCAGAATTTATACAAGAGAAAACTAGAACTATCACTGAAGGTGATAAACAATTTTTTAGTAAGATCAAGGGCAATTTTCGTTATTTCAAGGGTCATCACTCTTGTGTTCCTGTTCTGATCCTGCTGGTTTTCAACTTGTTCGAGCTTTTTTTCATCTAACATTCTGGCCAAGTTTGGTAATGATAGCATGCTAAATTGAGGAGCTAGAGTGCAGACAAGACAAAATATAGCAATGTTGGTAATTCAAGGGCTATAACTCTGGTGTTACTGGTCCGATCTGGCTGGTTTTCGAACGTACCTGTCAGAGCTTTCATTGAAATTTAACAATCTGGTAAAGTTTGATAAAGAAAAATGAAGGTGCTAGAGATGCAGACACAAAAAAGTTAATGACGGACTGAGGGTGGACAACTCGCCATCCCATACGCCAGTCGAGCTAAAAATTAAAAATAAGTTTGTCAACATAATGTTCGTCACGTTTACGTCAACTTTGTTCAAAACCAAATTTTAAGCAATGGCAAACTGTCATGTATCTTAAAAACTGTCCTGCTTTTATACATTCGTGGGATGCTTTCTTGGGGATAACCTTTATTTATCAGTTTGACCCTCTCAAAGTCTCCATCCATTTCATACTTAAATTGGCATCCTTCTGGGTCTGTTTTCAGAAACCTCATCCATTTCATTGATGGCCAGCTAACTTTCGTGCTACTATCTGTTTTTGTTGACTTGTTGTTTTTGGCTTTTAGCTGTTTGAAATCTAGTATGTCATGATGTTTCAGTGGAATAACTTCATACGGATTATTTCGCCGGGCCATCGTAATCACTGTGTCCCATTGACTTGGAACATTGATTTGTGTTTTCTTCTTGGCGAACTCTATCGCTGCATGCATGCTGTCACATTCCATGTGTGTATGGCCGCCTTCCAAGAACTTATGATCAATAGTTTTGATGTGTGTACTATTTGACACAATGTAGAGGAGACAAAAAGCTATTATCTGGTTTTTGTTTTGCCCGGTACATGAATCTGAGTACAAAATAAGATGTTCTGTAGTGGATGGTAGGCTTGCAATATACCGCTGTAGGCATGTGGCAATTTCTGTTGATCCTCTTTTTCCGTCAGTTTCTGTCCAAACATAGCATTTTCCTATTCCATTACCAAGGCTATAAACGGAGAGATTGTAGCAACAAAGTGTCCTCATATAGTACATAACACTCACTAATGAGCAAGGCATGTAGAGAACAGATTGAAGATCAAACGTGCAAACATGCGTTTTTCTGTCACTGTCATTCTCGGCTATGTTTTTGTCGTTTGATTTCTCTTGTCTCGCCAAAGCTTTTCGCTGTTGGTGCTTTACATAGTTGTTCGAAAGTTTGTCAGTTAATGTTCCGTCATTTTTAGCAACGTAATATTTTGAGCATAAATTGCATTGGTCTTTCTTCGGAACATGGAACGATAAATTGTATTCCTCATTGAAGATACGTCTATACATAGAGAGTTTCACCGGTTCAGTTCCATCAGCTACACATTTTTTTTTGTATTAGTCATACATTGTAGAGACGCTGAGACTCACGTCCAGAAATTCTCGATTGGAGTCTTTTCTGATGTAATGGGCTGATACTTTGGGGAATGACTCGATATGAGAGCGTACAACATCCAATCTTTCGGTGCTAGTTTTATTAGGCGGCGCATGTTTTCCTCTTTGATCAGAACCTTGAAAATGACCATATTGTTTTCTTGATAATGCATGCACAACATATGTTTCCCCTACAGCCAAAGTTGCAAGAAATTTTTTTTGCAAACATGAACACTCTGATTGTCTACTTCTAATGTATATGTCCTTGCAACAGTCTTCTTTTTTGAAGTTTGTTCTCCATTTTTATCCAGATATGTTTTTGTTTCTTTTTCCTGAATTCGTGTGCAAATAAAATCCTTTTTCCGTTCATATGTCTGTAATTCCCAGAAGAAATTGAATATACCTTCTCTCTTTTCTTCAGAAACTTTCTCATTGCACTTATATCTACATTTTGAACAGGCCTGTGATTTCATCGACTTCTTTTCAACAACTTTACCAGTTGCTGATATGTATTATTTTCCAGTTAGTTTGAGCTGTTTACGGATGTTTTTCTTCCAGTTTTCTGGTGTAGCTTTGTGTTTCCGAAACAACCTTTTCTTCACAGGTGTCAGGAAGTTGGCTGCCTTTCTTGGAGTTACACTTGTTTTTTGAGAACCTATGTTATCTGATGATAAGGGCGTAGCACTATACATTGGTTCAGAATCATTTCTTGGTATGGGTGTGTTTGTAGTAATCGTACTAGGAATTTCAAATGGCTCGCAAGCATCATAGTGTTCCGTTATATTTGGAATTGAAATATATGACAAATACACCTCATCAGTATTTTCAGAATGTGTCAATGTCGGTTTAACCTTTATCGTGTGTAGATCTGGCTTACTAGTGTAAATAGTTAGTGGACGATCAATATAATTCGATAAGGCAAGTGGTAGAAAATCCGCAACTCTATTTGACCAGTACCCATCCTGTTTAAGACTTTCTATTTCTGACAGATACTGCATAACAAAAGATTCTTCATCGTCTGGAATGAATCTGCTTAACAGGAACCCCATATATTCTTCTGCATTGCACTCTAAATGATCGCAAATGGAGTTTCGTAATTCAGACGTTGTAACAATCATATTGGCAGACCAAATTGCTGCCTCAAAAAAACAATCACCATGTGGTAATACTTTTTTCCTTTGAAGACCATTCCCTTTCAAAAGATGATCCAAACGTCTCTCGTTTGCTTTAACCAATGTCTTCTGAGAATATCATCTGTCTGTGTTAATCATTTTACGTCCGCAATAGTTCTGTTTTCGCTCTGTAAATCACTAGATTGTGGCTCCTTTCTTTGTGTATGTTTAGTGTGTGACTTCGACTTCTTTTTTAACTTAATTTGTCTAGCAGATTTTTCCCACGACTCCTTTGACGCCTTATCTTTGTTGTGTTTACTTTTTGCGTCAGACGATAGATTAGAAGAATATTCCGTATCTGTGGAATTCATAGTGCGGCTAATTTCTATTGCTTCACTAATATTTTGTGTGCACCTTTCACTATCATCACTTGAGTGAGACTTACTCCTTTGCTTACGAGTAGAATGCGGTTTGTTTTTTGTATTTCTGTGTGTAACAGATTTCTTGATTTGCTGTTTCAGCTTCCTTCCTCTTTTATGTTCCTTTTTAGCTCCACTGATCAGAGATCAGCAGAGCTTATGCCGTGGTGCAGCGTCCGTCGTCCGTCTGTCAGTCCGTCTGTCCGTCCGTAAACTTTTATTTGTAGCGACTACTCCTCTGAAAATACTGGATGGATATTCATGAAACTTTACAGAAATGTTGCCCATGAAGTCTAGTTGATCCTAGCAAAAATTCATGTTGATGTGAAATCCAAGATGGCCGCCAAATCTAAAAACAGGTTTTTAAAAAACAAGTATGTAGCGACTACTTCTTGAAAACTCTAAGGGATATTGATATGGGACTTTTTATAAAATGATCAGCATGACATGATGTTGGTCCTTGTCGAAAATCGTTTTGATTCGACGTTAAACATGGCTGCCAGCGGCCATCTTTGTTTACATAGAGTTATATAATGAAAACTTGTAGCGACTACTCCTGAAACTACTTGACGGATTTTCATGAAACTTAACAGGAATGTTGCTATTGATGTCTAATTGATCCTAGAAAAAATTCAGGTCGGCCGGAAATTCAAGATGGCCGCCACGGCTAAAAATAGATTTTTAAAAAATAAGTTTGTAGCGACTACTTCTTGAAAACTATAAGAGATATTGGTATGGGATTTTTAGATCACCTGAGCCGAAGGCTCAAGGTGATCTATTGGGATCACTCTGCGTCCGTCGTCCGACCGTCAATCGTCCGTCGTCGTCGTCGTTAACTTTTCTTCAAAAGACCTCCTCAGAAACCGCTTGGCTAATTTTGACTAAACTTCACATTGATGATCCTTAGATGAATGCTTTTTAGATTTGTTAAAATTAGGTCAGCGCAACATCCAAGATGGCCGCCATTACCATATATGGTCGAAACCTTAAAAAATCTTCTTCTCCAGAACCGCAGGACAGATATCAACAGTTTTTGATTTCAACAGTTTTTCTTTTAAAATGATCGCCAATGCCTAGACTATCAAGTTTTTACAAATAAAGTCCCGGGGTCAAAAATGGCCGTGCCCCGGGGCTCCAAAATTTGTATATTGAGATTTTGCATGTTTTTCATACAGACATTTAGGAAAAAACTTAAAAAAATCTTCTTCTCTGAAACCACAAGGCACAGAGCTCTCATGTATTACATGTAGCAACAGCTTATGGTCCTCTACTAAGTTTGTTCAAATGGTGACCCTGGGGTCAAATTTGTCCCCGCCCCGAGGGGTCACAGTTTTACATAGACTTATATAGGAAAATAAAATAAAAAATCTTGTTCTCGGAAACTACAAGAGCCAGATGTTTGATGTTTTGCATTTACTCTAAGCATATGGTCCTTGAGCAAGTTTGTTCAAATGGTGACCCTCGGGTCACATTTGACCCCACCGCAAGGGTCACATGTTTTGCATAGACATGTATTGGGAAAAACTTAAAAAAATCTTCCCCTCTGAAACTGCAAGAGCCAGAGGTTTAGTATTTTGCATTTGCTATAAGCTTATGGTCCTCTACCAAGTTTGTTCAAATGGTGACCCATGGGTCACATTTGGCCCCACCCCGGGGCTCACAGTTTTACATAGGCTTGTATAGGGAAAAACTGAAAAAAATCTTCTTCTCTGAAACTACAAGAGCCAGAGGTTTAATATTTTGCATTTACTATAAGATTATAGTCCTTTACCAGGTTTGTTCAAATGGTGACCCTGGGGTCACATTTGGCCACGCCCCGGTGGTCACAGTTTTACATAGACTTGTATAGGGAAAAACTTAAAAAATCTTCTCCGAAACTGCTTGAGCCAGATGTTCAATATTTTGCATTTGCTCTAAGCTTTTAGTCCTCTACCAAGTTTGTTCAAATGGTGACGCTAGGGTTACATTTGACCCCACCCCAGAGGTCACATGTTTTACATAGACTTGTATAGGGAAAAACTTAAACAATCTTCTTCTCTGAAACTGCTTGAGCCAGATGTTCAATATTTTGCATTTTCTACAAGTTTATGATCCTTTACCAAGTTTGTTCAAATGGTAACCCTTGTGTCAAATTTGGCCCCGCCCCGGGGGTCACAATTTTTCTTAGACTTGTATAGGAAATGTTTTAAAAATCTTCTTCTCTGAAACTACAAGAGCCAGAGGTTTAATATTTTGCAATTACTATAAGATTATGGTCCTTTACCAAGTTTGTTCAAATGGTGACCATGGGGTCATATTTGGCCCCGCCCAAGCGATCACAGTTTTACATAGACTTGTATAGGGAAAAATTTAAAAAATCTTCTCAGAAACCACAAGGCACACAGCTCTCATATATTACATGTAGCCCTTGGGTCACATTTGGCCATGCCCCAGAGGTTACACCTTCATTTTGTCTTTGATCTTTACCAAACTTTGTCAGTGTCTTTATATCAATGTTGGTAAACAACAGAGGCCACATTTCTTGGACAATCCTAACCAAACTTGCACAGATTGTATATGATCATAAGATTTCGAAGAAGTTCGATAATGGACAATTACTCAGGTGATCGATATAGGGCCATCTTGGCCCTCTTGTTTCTAAAATGATCAGCATGACATAATGTTGGTCCTTGTTGAAAATTGTTTTGATTCGACGTTAAACATGGCTGCCAGTGGCCATCTTTGTTTACATAGAGTTATATAATGAAAACTTGTAGCGACTACTCCTGTGAAACTACTTTACGGATTTTCTTGAAACTTCACTGGAATGTTGCTCTTGGTGTCTTATTGATCCAAGCAAAATTTCAGGTCGGCCGGAAAATCAAGATGGCCGCCATTGCTAAAAATAAATTTAAAAAAAAAAAGATTGTAGCGACTTCTTGAAAACTATAAGAGATATTGATATGGGACTTTTTCTAAAATGATCAGCATGACATGATGGTTATTCGAGTCGAACATTATTTTGATTCAGCGTTAAACGTGGCTGCCAGTTGCCATCTTTGTTTACATAGAGTTATATAATGAAAACTTGTAGCTACTACTCCTGAAACTACTTGACGGATTTTCATGAAACTTCACACGAATGTTGCTCTTGATGTCTAATTGATCTTAACAAAATTTCAGGTCGGCCTGAAATTCAGGATGGCCGCCATGGCTAAAAATAGATTTTTAAAAAATAAGTTTTGTAGCGACTACTTCTTGAAAACTATAAGAGATATTGATATGGGACTTTTTCTAAAATGATCAGCATGACATGATGGTTATCCGAGTCGAACATTATTTTGATTCAATGTTAAACATGGATGTCAGCGGCCATCTTTGTTTACATAGAATTATATAATGAAAACTTGTAGCGACTACTTCTCTGAAACTACTTGACGGATTTTCATGAAAACTTCACAGGAATGTTGCTCTTGATTGATGTCTAATTGATCCTAGCAAAATTTCAGGTCGGCCGGAAATTCAAGATGGCCGCCACGGCTAAAAATATATTTTCAAAAATCAAGTTTGTAGTCATTACTTCCAGAAATCAAAATTAATCAGTAGAGCTTCAAGGTCATTGACCTCTTGTTTGTATTATTTGATAGATTTGAATTGTACTCTTTATCAGTGGAATTTAATTCCTTAGAATTCTTAGTATGTATGTTTTGTCATTGTCTGTGTCATCGTGAGAACCGTCTGATGCAATCTTTAAGTTTATCCTCTCTTTGTATAAACTTAATGGAATATCGTCACTAGAACTATTATTTTCTAAATATCTCATTTTTTTCCTTGTCGGTAATTTATTTTTACTTTTCCTTTTTTTCTTGGATTTGGATTTTAATGTTGATGGTCCTTGGTCATGCTCTTGGCTGGTCTCCCTTGACTGTGTTTGCTTCCTCTGTTCCACAGCTGTGCGTTTGCTGGTACCATTTTTCATGACAGTGCTATTTTTAGAATAATCTGTTTGTGGTTGAACACGTCCAACTGAATCTATATTTGGCACATTATTCCCGTGGCAAGAACCTTTCTTCCAAATGTTATTTTTGTTCTGTACTTCAACATTTTCAGTCAAGTCGATATTCTGCCTAGTATTATCGCCACCAGAATCATGCTGCACGATGTTAATTTCGTCCTGTGCTTGACCGTTTATTGCAGTGTCAATATTCTGCCTAGTATTATCGTCACAAGTATCATGCTGCACGATGTTAATTTCGTCCTGTGCTTGACCGTTTATTGCAGTGTCGATATTCTGCATTGTATTATCGTCACAAGTATCATGCTGCACGATGTTAATTTCGTCCTTTGCTTGACCATTTATTGCAGTGTCGATATTCTGCATTGTATTATCGTCACAAGTATCATGCTGCACGATGTTAATTTCGTCCTGTACTTGACCGTTTATTGCAGCGTCGATATTCTGCATTGTATTATCGTCACAAGTATCAAGCTGCACGATGTTAATTTCGTCCTGTGCTTGACCGTTTATTGCAGCGTCGATATTCTGCATGCTGCACAATGTTAATTTCGTCCTGTGCTTGACCGTTTATTGCAGCGTCGATATTCTGCATTGTATTATCGTCACAAGTATCATGCTGCACGATGTTAATTTCGTCCTGTGCTTGACCGTTTATTGCAGTGTCGATATTCTGCATTGTATTATCGCCACAAGTATCATGCTGCACGATGTTAATTTCGTCCTGTACTTGACCGTTTATTGCAGTGTCGATATTCTGCATTGTATTGTCGCCACAAGTATCATGCTGCACGATGTTAATTTCGTCCTGTACTTGACCGTTTATTGCAACGTCGATATTCTGCATTGTATTATCGTCACAAGTATCATGCTGCACGATGTTAATTTTGTCCTGTGCTTGACCGTTTATTGCAGCGTCGATATTCTGCATTGTATTATCGTCACAAGTATCATGCTGCACAATGTCAATTTTGTCCTGTGCTTGACCGTTTATTGCAGCGTAGATATTCTGCATTGTATTATCGTCACAAGTATCATGCTGCACGATGTTAATTTCGTCCTGTGCTTGACCGTTTATTGCAGCGTTGATATTCTGCATTGTATTGTCGTCACAAGTATCATGCTGCACGATGTTAATTTCGTCCTGTGCTTGACCGTTTATTGCAGCGTCCATATTCTGCATTGTATTATCGTCACAAGTATCATGCTGCACGATGTTAATTTCGTCCTGTGCTTGACCGTTTATTGCAGCGTCGATATTCTGCATTGTATTATCGTCACAAGTATCATGCTGCACGATGTTAATTTTGTCCTGTGCTTGACCGTTTATTGCAGTGTCGATATTCTGCATTGTATTATCATCACAAGTATCATGCTGCACGATGTTAATTTCGTCCTGTACTTGACCGTTTATTGCAGTGTCGATATTCTGCATTGTATTATTGTCACAAGTATCATGCTGCACGATGTTATTTCGTCCTGTGCTTGACTGTTTATTGCAGTGTCGATATTCTGCATTGTATTATCGTCACAAGTTTCATGCTGCACGATGTTAATTTCATCCTGTGCTTGACCGTTTATTGCAGTGTCGATATTCTGCATTGTATTATCGTCACAAGTATCATGCTGCACGATGTTAATTTCTTCCTGTGCTTGACTGCTATTGCCATTTTGAACCTCCATCATTGCCACCAAACTTTCTACTACATCATCATTATCATATGAATCGGACGACATCTACAAACTGAAACAGATAATATATACAGATAGAATGGTTATCAAACAATGTTGTTCATATAATTAGTATACATCTATTAATTGACATTAAGCGTTCTAAATGTATGCGCAAAAAACCTGAATTAAATGCATACACTGGACATAAAATCATGGAATATAAGGCAGCTACAAAATTATAACTATCAATTGTAATATACAAGTTAAACATAAAAATATAACAAATAAAACGTCACTTACCCTTGAGTATATCAAGATATAATTATAAAAAAAACAGAGAATGTGTAAATCATCAGTTTGAATGATTTTATGCTAAATATGATTTTTGGAAATTTCATCACATGCTGTGTTTTAGCTCTAACCCCACGAAATTTAGAAATGGTTCCAGGGGTTAGTAACTGAACGCATTCGTTATTTATTTACCAAACGAGTTTTGTTTACGACTGTAACGAAATTGTTTGTTATTTTAACGTATTCCTGTAACTGAAAGCATTCGTTACGTCATCGTTGAGAAATTTTACTAACGAAGATCTTGTGTAATCGTTAAAAAGTGTAAAGAAATGTAAGCAGCCAGGTGTCAGCAGTGGATGAAAACAAACGAAAACGGTGTCCGAAATTTGAGCAGGAAGAACTTGAAGTATTATGCAAAGAGGTAGGGGCTAGGAAACTTCTTTTTTTGGAAAATTTAGTGACTATCCCTTGGAAAAAAAGAAAAAAGGTTGGGCTGAAGTTACATGTAGAGTTTATGCAGTGTCAAAAGTAAATCGCTCTATGGATGAAATTGAAGAAAATGGCAAGATTGGTCTAGTGTAGCTAAAAATTAAGCTTCAAAAATAAGATAAAGTACTGTATTCCTCGGCATATACCCGGCCCTTGTCAAAAAAGCTAGCTTATGCGTACGTTTTGCGTAGCTAAAATTATTTCAAAAGCTAGGTAAAAAGTACGTAATAGCTATGTAAAAGCTAGCGGTATTAGCACCTGCGTATTTCTTTGTATACGCAGCTTTCGCGCAGATTTTACAAAAACATAGCATTAATAAACAAGCTGCGCAAAAGCTGCGCAAAAGCTGCGTTTTCAAAGGTCTGCATAATAATTTACCTTTAATGTAAAAGCTACGTAAACGCAGCTTTTACAAAGGTGCCAATACCACCAGCTTTTACGCAGTTATTACGAAGGTCTGCATGAGACTGCATAAACAAAGCTTTTACGCAGATCAATACCGCTAGCTTTTATGTAGCTATACGCAGGTCTGCATAAACGAAGCTTTTATGCAGATCTCTGTAAAAGCTGCGTAAAATGCAACTTTTATGAAGGTGCCAATACCGCTAGCTTTTACGTAGCTATACGCAGGTCTGTATTAACGCAACTTTGATGCAGATATTTGTAAAAGCTGCATAAAAGCTTTGCAATAGCTGCGAAAAAACTGGCGGTATTGGCGTAAAACACAGTTTTTACACATCTATTACGAAGCCTCTGTGCTGATCTTTGTGAAAGCCGTGTACATGAAGGATTTAAAAAGCTTCGTCTTTCTTTTTCAATAAAATGTCCTCCGAGGCTAGTGAAAATCTGAGCAGATATAAATGGAAACGTAAAAGTGGACAAAATGATGCGCCACGATAAGCACTACAGGTCTTTGTCCGCTAGAGCATGGAATGTATAAGGATGTGATAAAAAAGAAACGTCTAGGTAGGATTTAAAATATCTTTGTATTTCTTGGACCTCGACCTCTCTGATGAACTCTAGGGGCAGACTTCTTTCTTTTGGCATTGTTTTCTTTAGAATCATCTGTATCTGATTCTTCCCTACTTCTGGGGATACTTTGTGCAGTTAGTCGTAAAACAAAACATCCATTAGCGCAGTCGGTTTTCTATACAGTATGTCTTACGTAATACATGTAGCCTGTTTAGCTCAGTTGGGAGCGAGCTCGACTGCACCGATTTTTTTCACAATTTTTGGACGTGGTCTCTTCCATGGTTGCCTGTTGCTTTGCTTGCTCTTTGCCTGTGCCGACGACTTTGTGGATATATATCCTACTGTCCACGAATTATGTGGTACACATTGTCCATAGATTATGTGGTACACATTGTCCATGAACTATGTGGTATACATTGTCCAGAGATTATGGACTATCCAATGTATTGGAGAAAATCAAATTAAGTTCCAAAGGCCCTTATATTATGCGATTCTGCTGTCCATGAATTGTGTGGTATTGTGATGTCCTTGTATTATGTGGTATTGTGATTTCCTTGTATTGTGTGGTATTGTGATGTCCTTGTATTATGTGGTATTGTGATGTCCTTGTATTATGTGGTATTGTGATGTTCTTGTGTTATGTGGCATTGTGATGTCCTTGTATTATGTGGTATTGTGATGTCCTTGTGTTATGTGGTATTGTGATGTTCTAGTGTTATGTGGTATTGTGATGTCCTTGTATTGTGTGGTATTGTGATGTCCTTGTATTGTGTGGTATTGTGATGTCCTTGTATTATGTGGTATTGTGATGTCCTTGTGTTATGTGGTATTTTGATGTCCTTGTATTGTGTGGTATTGCGATGTCCTTGTGTTGTGTGGTATTGTGATGTCCTTGTATTGTGTGGTATTGTGATGTCCTTGTATTATGTGGTATTGTGATGTCCTTGTGTTATGTGGTATTGTGATGTCCTTGTATTGTGTGGTATTGCGATGTCCTTGTGTTATGTGGTATTGTGATGTCCTTTTATTGTGTGGTATTGTGATGTCCTTGTATTATGTGGTATTGTGATGTCCTTGTGTTATGTGGTATTGTGATGTCCTTGTATTGTGTGGTATTGGGATGTCCTTGTGTTATGTGGTATTGTGATGTCCTTTTATTATGTGGAATTGTGATGTCCTTGTATTATGTGGTATTGTGATGTCCTTGTATTGTGTGGTATACTTTGTCTATAGATTATGGGGTATCCAAGGTATTAGAGAAAATCAAATTAAGTTCCAAAGGCCAAATATTATGCAGTTCTACTGTCCATGAATTTGTGGTACATTTTATCCATATATTATAGGGTAACCGAGGTATTAAAGATCCAAAGGCCAAATATTATGTGGTACTAATGTCCATGAATTATGTGGTATACTTTGTCCATAGGTTATGGGGTATCCAATGTATTGGAGAAAACCAAATTAAGTTCCAAAGGCCAAATATTATGCAGTACTACTGTCCATGAATTATGTGATATACTTTGTCCATAGGTTACGGGGTATCCAGAGTTCGACACTAACGCTAGTCCACTAGTCCTGTGCCCACCTGTTTTTCAGGAGGACTACCTAAACGTGAAAGTTGGCTAGTCCGTCGGACTAGTAATTTTTCGAGCCCCAATATAGATATTACGGCCATAAAATGAATACACATTCCTAATATAGGGCCGGGGTCACTCGATTAGGCGAAGTCACTCAAATCTTTGCTATGATTTGGCTGATTTCGCTTTTCTATCCATGTGGGGTGAACGTCATTTTCGGGTCAATTTCAGCAATTAATGTGATTAACCGCATAATTAACAAAACCCTCTAAAATACACAATCAGCGCGTGTTTCACAAGTACCTTATTTAATCCCATTATCATTAAATAACAACCCGACTCTTATCTAACCAGGGCAATAGCCTAATTATTGATCATTATCGATTTGCCTGAGGCAAGATGTGAATATAACCGCCATGTTTGCTCGTTAGGCGATCACGTGATTAGATCATGTGCGCATTCTATTTAAGTAAACCAATCAAAGCCGTTTTATTTTTCCGTTTGGTGAATAATTAAAAATCGTACTACAAACTACTCAACGAGATAATTTGAAACTGATTTCTCCTGCGATAAATAAATTTAAAAGTCGGTTATAATTATATGATTGACATTGGCATAGTTGTAAAGAATCTTTGCGGCGGTCGTCAATAAGCAAAAGCGCAAACTTCTATTGCGTGTTTTATTTTCGGCTAATTATGAAATAAAGAAATGTGTTTGGTATAAAGCAAGTTTGTGATTGCTTTATAGACGAGAGAAATCAACGGAAATGTATTGAATCCTACAATTAGTCATAGCCATCAATAACTTATCTATGTCTATGGATTAGGTAATGATTTTGTGTTTTGTTACTCAATGTGGGTATGACTGAAAAATAAGTTTGGGGTAATTGTCGAATAATTTGTATTTTTCTGTAAAAATGAAACGAAGACCAGAATAATATTGCATTCGATTAACATGTGTCAAGTTGGTTAGGGTTGAAAATGCATCTAAATCTGATGAAAGCCTGCCTGGGGAGAAACCGAAAAATGGAAGGACCATCTAGTTCTCAGGAGGACTACTAGATGTTTAAAGTCACTAGTCCTCCGGACTACCCGTTTAAAAAAGTTAGTGTCGAACCCTGGTATCCAAGGTATAAGAGAAAATCAAATTAAGTTCTACTATAGATCCTACTGTCCGGTACACATTGTCCATGAATAATGTGGTACATTTTGTCCACATATTATGGCGTATCCAAGATATAAAGTCCAAATAGAATGTGGTACTACTAAGTTCCTTGTATTGTGTGGTATACTTTGTCCATAGATTATAGAGTATCCAATGTATTGGAGAAAATCAAATTAAGTTCCAAAGGCCAAATAGTATGCGGTTCTACTGTCCATGAATTATGTGGTACATTTTGTCCATAGATTATGGGGTATCCAATGTATTGGAGAAAACCAAATTAAGTTCCAAAGGCCAATTATTATGCAGTACTACTGTCCATGAATTATGTGATATACTTTGTCCATAGATTATAGGGTATCCAAGGTGTTAAAGATCCAAAGGCCAAATATTATGTTATACTACTGTCCATGACTTATGTGGCATACTTTGTCCATAGATTATGGGGTATCCCAAGTTATTAGAGAAAATCAAATTAACCTTTTCTGTATTTTTTTGTCTCTTTCATTGTATTATCAAGTCCTTGTTTGCAGTACAGTGCGGACCTACGATGCCATTGCGTTCGTACGCTGTGATTTCTATAGGACCCTATATCTCATTTCTCTGGATGTGGACTTTGTTGTTAGAGAAAATGTAGTTTTGTTTACACTGTCTTGTCTATTTGGGCGCTGAAGACAGGATAATAGCGAGGATTGTGTGCATATAAAATCGATTCAAAATAACCAGTAGGCCTTATTGCCTACTGACCATTCCAAGTTGGTAACCCTGTCTTCACCACCCTTTCTGTTGTTTTTTGTCTCTTTTATTGTATTATCAAGTACAATACGGACCTTCGATGACATTGCGTTCGGACTCTGTGGTTTCTATAGGACCCTATATCTCATTTCTACTATAGATTGTACTGTCCATGAATTATGTAGTACACATTGTCCATAGATTATGTGGTACATTTTTAGCTCTACTGATCAGAGATCAGCAGAGCTTATGCCGTAGTTCAGCGTCCGTCTGTCCGTCCGTTGTCCATCCGTAAACTTTTTTTTTATAGTGACTACTCCTCTGAAACTACTGAATGGATTTTCATGAAACTTTACAGAAATGTTGCCCATGAAGTCTAGTTGATTGTAGCAAAAAATCATGGGGCAAAATCAATTTCAACATCTGAAAAGCACTGTGTTGAGTCACTACCTGATGTTCCAGAATCTGAAAGAAATATAATATTAACTGTAACGCCAAAACGAGATGTTTTTGAAACAAACCTTTCATCCATTTTTGGGGGAGAAATAAATCTAATTTACCAAAGTTATTGTTGTTTAAATAAGTTGAAATTTGCTCTTTTTTTTTGTAATCAATGGCAATACCTCTGTAACTCATGAGTTATTGTTATGAAATACCATATTTCCTCTAACAGTAGCACCTCTCAGAATAAAGCGCCCCTCCTTATTAAAAAGTCGTCAAAATAAAAAAGTTATCTCGATTTTTAAAAAATCCCAAAGAATATAAAAATTCAATACGTTTTAGTCTTTTGTAGTATTTTTTTAAATAATTGTTTGCATAACGACAGGGTGCTACTATTACAGAATATATACTCAGCAAAATAAAAAGTATCCACTTTGTTTTCCTGCCAAATCTGAGACTGTAAGAAAGAACTAACAATTTTAGCATGATTTTCTTTGAATAACATCACAAAATTTCATCGAAATATACTGGATGCTTAAAAACAAATCAAACTACCGTATTTACTCTATCAGTTCGGACGGGATAAAATATTAAAAAATGCTGGTGTCCGGAAATATAACTTTCCAAAATTAACGCATATTTGTCAATGTCCGAATATTTTGAGAGGAACAGTAAATTAACATTCTACGGTAAGTATTTTTAATTGTGATGTCCGGGGCAATCTCACCTATGTTGTTTACGGTAATTACGAAAATCCATCCATTAATTATCACTGAATGGTAATTATCCGGCTATTCTATAATCAATTTCACCTTCGTTGTTTACGGTAATTACGAAAATCCATCCATTAATTATCACTTATTGGTTCTATAAACTGTCTAAAATTACGGTACTCAACTTGGGCAAACCGTAAAACATGTGAAATCAGTACACCGAGACACACTTAACACATCTGCATAATCCTTTGAATTTTGCGGCGAGCGAGCGGTACACTATTTGATCTGTGGAAACTGTCATGTTCTAGTCACAAGTGTAGTTCATGTTTACCGACTGTTACGTAGTAAAGTGTCGTATGTTTGTTTCAGCCGCAAATGAGTTTCTCTGAGTAGATCTATAAAGAATGCATGCTTTCTTTTTAAGAGTGCATGAATGGATGTTTGTTCATTGTCGCATTATCTATGGTATAACAAAAAGAATTATTAAAGACAAACTGTAAATGTTTTTGTTTTGATTTATTGACCAATAGAATACAAATATGAAATGAGATAGTTCGGTGGTGCAACTATATTAACTGTCCCCTTTTTTTAACACTCATTCTTGTCATGGATAAGTTTATAGTGCGTTATAATACCAGTGAGGAGGCTTTGCCTCTTGTATGGAAACAGTCGCCGTTGCCAAAGTCGTCTCCGAAGAGACCTATTGGCCGTCCGAGCAAACGGAAACTGGATTTATGTGAAGCACCTGTTCCTAGTGCAAAACGAGTGTGTGACAATGTGTCCTTTCGCGAAGAATTGAACATGGAACTTACTGGTATTGAGAACTTGACACCTAAAATTAGTGGTCATTACAAACAATTTACATTAAAACAAAAGTGGTCGAGTACGCAAAGTTAAATGGAATTCGAGCTGCAGCCAAGCACCATAACATTCCTAAGTCTACTGTAAGTGATTGGAATAGAATTGATTTTAAGGATGAAAATAGAGACAAACATGGACACCTTTCAAAATCTGGTCGGCCTTTAACATATCCGCCAGAATTGGACTTACGCATTTGTGAGTATGTGTTAGAGCAACGAGATATGCAGATAGCCGTGTCCGTAGACGATATCTGCAATTACGCTTTGGAATTGATCAAACCCGTGTCACCCGGGTTCGTAGCAAGTTGGAATTGGGCTGTTCTATTCATGAATCGTCATCACCTGACTTTGCACGCAAAAACATCAATGGCTCAGCGTTTGCCAGCTGACCTTGAGTCGAGGATAGACTTTTTGAGTTTATTGCCGCCAGACGTAGCAAGGACGAATTCGACGACAGGTTGATCATAAACATGGATGAGACGCCAATGTATTTTGACTTAGTGCCGGGAAAAACTGTTAACGCGAAAGGCGCAAAAAGTGTATTGATAAGAACAACGGGTACAAACGGCATCTAACTGTAGTGCTAGCCGTCAGTGCTAATGGGGAGGTCTTACCACCCATGATCATATTTAAGGGTAAACGAGCATTAAAGTTTCCAGTTCCCACGGAGTGGATAGTATGTGTTCAGGAGAAGGGTTGGATGGATGAAGCTCTAATGTTAAGGTGGATTACGGACATTTACCTGAAACATACCACTAAGGACAGATCGCTCTGTGTCTTGGACAGTTTCCAGGGACATTTGACAGAGGAGGTCAAGAAGGCATTTCGTAAGGGTAACGCGGTCATGGCAGTGATTCCGGGAGGCTGTACATCTAAGATACAACCACTGGATGTGTGCATCAATAACATTTAAAGGTCATCTACGCCGTAGCGGGACTGACTACATGCGCACTGCATCCAAGGACGCGAGAGTGAAATCCGACAGGGTTAAGGCTGCCACCAAGGAGATAGTAGTCGCCTGGATAGAGAGTGCTGTCAACTGGCTGCATCAAAAACCCGAAATGATCGCCAAGAGCTTCAAAGTCTGCGGAATCAGCAACAACATAAACGGAACTAAAGCCGACCTCATTCGCCAAGATGTCTCAGAGCCTGACTGCAGCTACTCGGACAGCGAAGTAGAGGAGGAAGAGTTCGAGGGTTTTAGTGAAAATGACATGCAGTCTGCTCTCGCATCTGCCGTTGAAAAACTAGGCGCAGAGGCTGATTGGTAACTGAACAAACAAATATGCTGGCTAGTGCGGACTCTGTAATAGTATACTGGGCTATATGCGATTCAATACACAACAGTGGCAACTAATAAAAAATAAGAAATGTGTAAACAATGGACTAATGACCAATTATGACATGTAGTTTATTATATTCAGTTATTATATTTTGTTTGAAATGTACCAATAAACTTTATTGAAATTTTTAAACATGTTGATTAAATTACAAAATAAAAACATACATAGTATTGCAGAAAATAAAGAAAACAAACAATTAAAATTATAAAATAGTCGTGTTCTTTGTCCATTTAATTGCACCATCATGTTATTCCTCAAATCGAATCTGAAAAATAAAGCATGCCATGCTTATAGTATGAAATAAAAAATATTTGATGTGTCTGTACAAACAGACATCAAATTGCATAGCACTTTACCTGTGTGAGCGAGTCCGTATTTTTTTTGCTGGTAATGCCAGATAATGGAATGACCCACTAGTGACAACACAAAACATCCCGTAACACCTACATTGTAATTGTTTTACCTGGTTTAAACAATTGTTTCTACACGCGCCTGACCGATTACACACTTTATATGGATGTTTAAAGCATGGGTCAGTAATAATCTAATTGTTTCAAAATGGCTCGTTAATAACAGTAAAAAATCACGATCAAAAACTTTTTATTTAATTGCATCAAACAAGTTTCAGTTAAATTCATTGAAGTATATTCTTCTGCCTCTGTTGGTAATTATCGAGATGCAATTAGAAGAAGTCGTTGATCGTAATTTTAACCTGTCATTTTCGGCGAATAGTTCATCTTTTCCCGATGTCCGAATTTATTAAACCATCAAAACTATTGAAATACGATTGATTTCTTAATACGTCCGGAAACTAGTTTTATTATTTCCTTCAATTAATTAGGTGTCCGGAATTAATGAGTGTCCGGACTCATTGAGTAAATACGGTAGGTGTGAAAACGAAATTAACAAAACTTAACAAATGTAAAGGTTAGCGGCAATAGCACAGATTTAGCAGTCTAAGCCCATTCAAATACACAGAAAAATGTTCAAAACCTCGCTAATATCTCATGTGTCCACCGTTATACCGAATACCCTCGAATACACTCAAAAATGCGACTTCGCATGCTTTGACGTAACGACTGACGAAGCATCGAGCAAATTTGGAACGTAGTATACGTCAGGGTGACCCTATCCAAAGTGTTCAGGTCCTTGCAGCAGCACTTGTCCGCGAATGGAACCCGTTACCTCCAGAATTCGTCAGTCGTTACGTCAGAAGCATGCGACGTCGCATTCTTGCGTGTATTCGGTGTAACGCTGGACACATGAGATATAAGCGAGGTTTTGAATATTTGTCTGTGTATTTAAATCGAAATAGACTGCTGAATTTGTGCTATTGTCTTACCTTTACGTTTGTTAAGTTTTGTGAATTTTGTTTTCACACCTATGTTTTTAAACTGTGATTTTTTTTTATTATTCAGTATATTTTGATGAAACAAAGATGTTATTAAAAGAAAATCATGCTACAATTGTTAGTTCTTTCTTTCTTACTGTCTCCAATTTTGCAGGAAAAGGAAGTGGATACTTTTTATTTTTGCTGAGTATGCATTAGACATACAGAGGATGGATGCGCCATGTACTTTATTTATAGTAGTACAAATAAAATTGGGCGTAAGTGTGATCTTATTATTCTAAATGTAAGCATTCTGCATTTAGTCCTTTTGAGTTTTAAATACATCAAGTAGACTTTTAAACACTTCCATTTTCTCACGATTCATTTTTTTCTGCTTTTTCAAGTCTTTCTTTTTCCTTCTGTCTTCTTTCTCAGAATATTGTCGGAGGAATTCAACAACTTGTGTCGAACCACTCTGACTTATTCTGGTTTCTTTTCAGGTGGCTCACCTGATAATTCAGCCTCATCCTCTGAGTTTTCCGCAGGCAAAGATGACATTACAAATGTTGGGGACACATCATGTTGCTCCCAAATTTTTTTGTCTAACTCTTCATGAAACTAACTTCATGAAATTCAAAGCTGCGACAGTTGTTCCCAGATTTATTGTTTTTGTCTTTATCCTTCTATACGCTGCTGTAAGCGTCTTCCATCTACCTTCCACTTGTTTGACTTGAAATTGATAATTATGCTTGTTTAGAGCCTTCGTAATGTCTTCCCATAACACCTTTTTTTTAATGGTAGGGTTGTCGAACCTTTCTTTTCTTTCTTTGAACAAACTGATCATTAGTTTGGTATGATCTTTATTCCACAATTCCTGACCTGAAAATGTAAGTCAGTTTGTCTTGGAATTGCTTTAAAACATATATCAAAGTGTCAAACCAAAAGATGCACGTATAACTAGAATGAGCGGACAAGGGCGGATAACTTAATCACAGGTCTGACGTTTTGACCACTACCGCACTAGATGTTAGATATCTTTTTAAGGAATGAATATCATTTTCTGAAAGTTAATGGGAGTAAGAACTACATCAGGGCACGTGCAAAATTTCCTCGCGCCCTGATGTAGTTCATAATCCCATGAATATTCAAAAAAAAGCACTGCCTAACAGCACATTATATGAGCGTTAGGTAACGTTTTAATGTTAAAAATATTTGCTAGGTGTCAGTTCAATATGACCTTGACCTTGACCGTTGACTTCTGACAAAAAAAACAATATGATAATGGCTTGTTGTTTAACAAATGTGTATAAAGCTTCAACATTGAAATGGTTCAATTGTTTCAACACGGGTACTATTTTTGTAAAGTTTGAAGATTGAAGGTCCAATAGTTGGAAGTTACAGTGGGAAAAATGTTTCTCAGGATTTGGTCATTGTCATATCAATGTGATCTTGATGACCTACTGAACCCAAAAGCAATAGGCTTCCTCCTCTCACCAATGGTTTAAACAGGTTAAACGTATTTATTTTACATTGATTGCGAAACAAGTTCATGCAACTTAGATTAATCACTCTCGATGGCTTCCTGGGCAAAACCAGTACTAAGCAATGTGGATTAGTTATCTTGCTCAAGGATAAATAACGTGGCCGCGGAGGGGATCAAACCCACAACCTCTCGATCTGGAGTTTGGCGCTCTACCACTGAACCACAAACTCCACCAAGGGTAATGCATCTATGAAGTTTAATAATTGTGGGTACTTCCACAGTTATCATGTGGGATGCGCATGTCCATAATTAAGATGTTAAAGCTAGCTTCAAATCCTTTGACCTACTAACCCCAAAAGCTATAGGGGTCCTCCTCTCACCAAGGGAAATGTAACAATGACATTTCATGAGTGTGAGTGTTATGGTTTTGAAATTATCGCTCAAAATGTTTATTTCCATATACGGTCATGGCGACCTCGAACATTGACCAATTAACCCCAAAATAAATAGGGTTCTTCCTCTCAACAAGAGTAATGTACCTATGAAGTTTTAAAAGTGTTAGGAGTTATGGTTTCAAAGTTATCGTTCGGAATGCATATTTCTATATACGATTATGATGACCTTTAATAGCGAAGATTGTGCGCATATAAAATCGATTCAAGCTAACCAGTAGGCCTTATTGCCTACTGACCGTTCCAAGTCGGTAACCCTGTCTTCACCACCCTTTCTGTTGTCTCTTTCATTGTAGTTTCAAGTCCTTGTTTGCAGTACAGTGCGGACCTACGATGCCATTGCGTTAGGACGCTGTGGTTTCTATAGGACCCTATATATCATTTTGACCTACTGACCCTGGCGAAAACTTGGCCGGCAGCAGGTGTCTACATTTTTAGCTCTACTTTTTTTGTAGCGACTACTCCTGAAACTACTGAATGGATTTTCATGAAACTTTACAGAAATGTTGCCCATGAAGTCTAGTTGATCCTAGCAAAAATATTCATGTTGATGTGAAATCCAAGATGGCCACCAAATCTAAAAATAGATTTTTAAAAATCAAGTTTGTAGCGACTTCTTCTTGAAAACTCTAAGTGATATTAATATGGGACTTTTTCTAAAATGATCAGCCTGACATGATGTTGGTCCTTGTCGAAAATCATTTTGATTCAACGTTAAACATGGCTGTCAGCGGCCATCTTTGTTTACATAGAGTTATCTAGTAAAAACTTCACAGGAATGTTGCTCTTGGTGTCTAGTTGAACCATAAACGAAGCTTTTACGCAGATCTCTGTAAAAGCTGCGTAAACGCAGCTTTTACGAATGTGCCAATACCGCTAGCTATTATGCAGGTCTGCAAAAACGAAGCTTTTATGCAGATCTCTGTAAAAGCTGCGTTTTACGCAGCTTTTACGAATGTGCCAATTCTGCTAGCTTTTACGTAGCTATTACGCAGGTCTGCATTAACGAAGCTTTGACACAGAGGTATTGGCAGAGGTATTGGCGTAAAATGCAGTTTTTACGCAGCTATTACGAAGCTTCTGTGCAGATCTTTATGAAAGCTGCGTAAATGAAGGATTTAAAAAGCTTCAGCTTTCTTTTTCAATAAAGGGTCCTTTGAAGGCTAGTTAAAATCTGAGCAGATATAAATGGAAACGTAAATGTGGACAAAACGATGCGCCACGATAAGCAAAACAGGTCTTTGCCCGCTATAGCATGGAATATATAAGGATGTGATCAATAAAAAACCATCAGTAATAAAGGCAATAAAGTTTATATGGACTAAAATCTAGGTCACCTGTACAGGGTTCAAATTTAACAGAATAAATAACATCAGTATATCTCAGCAGCAAACGTTGAACAGTACATGGAAATAACATGTTACTTAATTTAAATCTTAAAAAGTGATATTGGTGTTTAACAATATTATCATCATCAGCTGAAACAGCAGAAATGGAATTTAAAGCTATTTGACACTGGAAAAGTGTTTCCTAAGTATTTTTATATTGAAATATTTAAACTATAAAACATACAACTGATATGCAAAATGCAATGTGAAAAAATAAGCTATAAAAGAAGCATCTGTTAAATTTCACTTTAACATGAACAAGTTGGAACTAAATATTAATTCCAAACAGCAGGAGGAGAACATTTTGGTAGAAACACTTGCAGACTGAATATAATATTGAGCACTTATTGAGCACTTATTTACATTGAATATACACTGAAGGGACAAGCAGCAACCTTGTAGTTAATAAAACAGTTAAATTGACACCCAAATTTACTAACCCCACATCATTTTATGTCTTTTCCCTCTTTATTCTACTATATGTTCAAAAATGTCATGGATGCAATATAATCCACTCAGGTGTTTGCAAAATCAATTTGCTTTCAAGGATTCAAATAATGATTTGTGTATAATAAATATGAAAACTAATATTAGTGTGTGTTCCTTCAAAACTAAACCATAGACTTCAGGTGAAACACATTTGAACAATTTAAATAGAACATTTAATAGCATAGCACTATATACACTTTAAACAATGGGCATAACTGTTCAGTCGGTATTGCTCTTTATGGCCAGATGAAATGAAAAATGTATTTAAAAAATGGGGGTCGGGGAAACATGAGAAGAAATATTTCAATCCCCTGTCGGATTCTAAAATAAACAGGTAAACACATTGATTTGTTTTTTTCTCAGAGACCTATATTAATATGTTTTTTAAATAAAGACCATAATTATTAAAAAAATATACGCTCCACCCCTGAATAACAAATAACTCCATTATCTACACATCTAAGCCCCTGTAAGCAGCCTCAAACCCTCTCAATATTGTCCTCATTGATGGTTTAACATCATCTTCTGGAACCTCAAACCGTTTTCGAAGAACATCTGAAAATATAATAAGATTTATGTCTGAAGAAGGGAAATATACATGTAGCATTCACATGTTTGTTTAATTACAATACTTCTGAAAATTTAAAATATATAACACTTTCCACTTATTGAAATGAGACAAACATCTTTAAAAAAATCCACCTTCCAAATCACTATTCTGGTAATCTATATTTACTACAAATACACAAAGTCAGACATGGGTATATAAACTTTTCTTTTGTTTTTATTAACTTTTTACTTACTGGACTTATCCCTTGTTACTTATTGATACTGTATCTGATGAATAAATGCTTTTTTGAGGTAAAAGTTATCTGGGACTTGGGACTGGACTTTTTGAGACTGTATATTAGTTGAGTAATGTTTACTTTTGTGTCCCATTTAATGAAATTTAGGACAATTGAATGACCGATATACTGTAGCAAAATTCAAGTTTACAATACAGTAAACTCTTTAATCTACCAATGTACAACTGTGAAGCTGATTCTGGTGGGGAAAAATTACCTATGATGGCATCCCTCTCGTCCAAAATCTTTGAAGTGTGTTGACCCTTCATTGTACATGACGTCAACTGTTGTGTGGAGAAGACCTCCATCATTGCCTTTCGGGCAGCCCCAGACAACTTCCATTCGTGACCAATGGCTACTTTGATCCGCTCCTGAAAACAACAAAATAGCAGTGGATGAATAATGCTATATTTTTATAAAATAAACAAAATAATTAAATATAAAACTTCATTGTAAACTGATATGACTGATCATCAATAACTTTCAAGCTTGATAAAGGCAACACTTGTGTATCTTCAACACAGAATAAACAAGAGCACCGCCTAGCGGGACATAATATTACGCCGGTCACTGGCAAGGTTAAGTTCTAGGTTAAACTTTTTTGAAAAACAAATATGAATCAGACAGTTATGCGCCTTTATCTGATGTATTCACTGGATCATGCTGAAGATGTGTACAATGTTTTTATGATGTAGACCTTATACTTTAAAAATTATTAGCCACAATCAGTTGTCAGGTAAAGATTAACGGACTGGCAGGATAAAATACGTAAAAACAGGCCTACAACAATCTTATTTTCAAAACAGTGGATTAACACATAATTCTACTCCTAATTTATATCAACTACATATAGTATTTACATGGTATCATGATTGTGTGAAGGTAAGTTCTTACTGTGAGCTCCGAATGGATATTTGTTTGTACTGGAACAGGGTTGGATGCTGGCTCAGTTGTTGTGGCATGCTCTGGTTGAGATGATGGAAGTGGGGTTGAGGTGGTTGAGTTTGATGTCCGCGGACGAGGCGTTGATGTCAGTGGACGAGGCATTGATGTCAGTGGACGAGGCATTGATGTCAGTGGACGAGGCGTTGATGTTAGTGGACGAGGCGTTGATGTCAGTGGACGAGGCATTGATGTCAGTGGACGAGGCGTTGATGTCAGTGGACGAGGCGTTGGTGTCAGTGGACGAGGCGTTGGTGTCAGTGGACGAGGCGTTGATGTCAGTGGACGAGACCTTGATCTGCTCAAGATTAGCTCTACCTGTAGCAAAAGTGCAGGCATTCAACACATGCATTTCATAGGCCAGTCATCATCATATAATTCGGTTGATGACTTGAATAATAAGTACCTTATAATTTTAAACTAGAAGTGTGTCCATAGGACACAGATGCCCCCACTTGAGTCACTATGCCATAGCATTTTGAGTGAACATTGTCAACATTCCTGTAAAGTTTGGCGACTGTGAGTTAAATAGTAACAGAGGAGGGCGCGCTACAAGTTTTTCAGACCCTATTGTGACCAAGTCAAGAGCCATAACTCTGTGGTTCCTCGTCCAAAAAAGAAATGAAAACCCAGGTGCACAGCTTCACTTGCTGGTCAACATTACTCTAAATTTTTCGTGACCATAGGTTAAATAGTTATGGAGGATCGCGCGACACAAGTTTTTGGGATGTATGGACAGTGGATCAAAATGCTCGTCCAAGTGGGGGCATAAAAAAAAACACTGAGCAGTATATCATGTGGAAATGGCTATTGCTATATGCCCCTCACCTTTTGAGAGGCACAGCATATCGGTCGTGAAATATTTTTTATTAACCCTTGTTTACAGGGATTTGACCTTGCCTCTAGGTTACATACCTTGATAGTGTAAAGAGGGCAAACGTACACTGTCGTGATAATATTGTCATTCAGTGCATGAATATGATAAAAAGCACTATACTACCATTTGTTTCTTAACACATACCTGTTGCTTCAGACTGATTAATTCTCTGGATAACTGCTGCAGCTGGGAGCAGCAATCATGACACAAACTCAAACTAGAAAATTGCTTTTGGTTGTACACAGTGTCCATGGCATCAGACAGGTCACCTAGGAATGAATCACCAGTATGATCGTTGGACAGGTCATGGTATGACGAGGAGTGCTCGTAACTAGGAAGATGGTTACCAACTAACAAAGGAGTGTGGGATTCCGAGTTAAACAGAACACGCCCATTTGCACGAGTAGCAGCATTTACTAGGTTATTGGCTGTAGTATTAACAGTGGCTGGATTTGCACCAGTCTGAAAGACGTGGCTGTGGACAGAAGTCTCAGCAGCTGGGTTAACTATTGCTAATGGTGGTGGGGTGCTGAATTGACAGGTTTCCGTGATGCAAAACTTATAGTGGCAGGATTTGCACCCGTCTGAGAGACAGGGTTGTGGACAGAAGTCTCAGCAACTGGGTTAACGATTGCTGAAGTGGGGTAGGGGGCTGAATTGACAGGTGTCTGCGATGCAAAACTTGAAGTGGCACGATTTGCACCAGTCTGAGAGACAGGGCTGTGGACAGAAGTCTCAGCAGCTGGGTTAACTATTGTTGAATGGTGGTGGGAAGCTGAATTGACAGGTGTCTGCGATGCAAAACTTGAAGTGGCACGATTTGCACCAGTCTGAGAGACAGGGCTGTGGACAGAAGTCTCAGAAGCTGGGTTAACTATTGCTGAATGGTGGTGGGGTGCTGAATTGACAGGTGTCTGTGATGCAAAACTTAAAGTGGCAGGATTTGCACCGGTCTGAGAGACGGGGCTGTGGACAGAAGTCTCAGCAGCTGGGTTAAATATTGCTGAAGGGTGGGAGGGTGCTGAATTGACAGGTGTCTGTGATGCAAAATTGTGGTGGTATGATTGAGGATCAGAGCCTGATTGTTGCACATGGATATCTGAGTAGACCTTCTCTTGAGTTGTAGTCAATTGCTGGCAAGTGTTACGTCTCATCTGCAGAATCTTCTTTGCCAAACTGATATCTTCCGGGTATTCTAAAAGTAGAAACAATAAGGTTGAATAGTTATGATTCCTGCCATAAATTGTGTAATGATAATGAACTTGTGTGCCAAGTTTCAAAGCTTTCCCACAATTTATTTTTGAGAAATGTGGAAAAACAAAAATGCTAACCAAAAACTTAAAACTCAACCATTAAAACATGTAGACAGACACACGGACAGCAGAAATCGTTAAACTATAATAAAACCTATTTGATGCAAAACATAACCAAAAGATCATTGCCGATCAAGACGATGAAACCAATGTAAAAATCATTCAACAATGCATTGAATTTTAACTGCCAAGTTTTCGTAACATATTCCATATAAAAATTTCATTATATATAAGATACCAAAGGTAACAATTTATAATTTATCAGAACATGCCCACAATCCCTACAATTAAGATTCCTACCATCAGACATACTGGTGTCCTTTGTGTTCTTGTTACTGGAAGTCCTACTTGTAGTCTTCTTCTTGGCATTCTCCTTTCCTGGAATGAACAATTTTCCCTTATGCAACATACTGTTGTAATTTTCATACCCATGGGTATACTTTATGACTGGTAGTTTGTGACCGAGTTTATGATGTAAGGAAACACAAAGTCATATATTCTTTACAACACGAATTTATCTATTTCTTCAATTAATGTAATGTTCATAATATACCAAATTAGACTGTTCAAATTAATGTCACTTTCTCACTTTATTCAAAGTCCCATTTCACGTTTTGTAATAATTTGAAGTTTTGAAGTTCCCCCTAATGTCAAGTATTCTAAGCCGAAAATAATGCCAAAAGAACCCCAATATCTCTAAGCCACCCCTTTTATACAACTACAGTGTGTAACACCAACCCCCTACACATGTGTAAACACAAGCCCCTTATAAGGAAGTGAATCTTCCCCAACACACCATGTGTTAACCCGAGTTTGACCTTCCTTTGTCTAAAGGCTACACAATCTCCCCGTGTAAACACTGTGTAATGTACATGTGTTAACACAATCCCCTTATAAGGAAGTGAATCTTCCCCAACATACCATGTGTTAACCCCAGTTTGACCTTCCTTTGTTTAAAGGACTACCCAAAACACTTCTGTGTGACCAGAATAGAATACACTGCATAGAACATCAGATCACCCACTAACCCGGCTTGTGTTACACACTGTATTTAAGGTTATATGGAACTTTCAATACTTGCACACAAAGACTGCATAAAAAGCATATTTATATAATACATCTATGAAATGTAATATTACCAAAACACAACACTGCCCCTACCTTAAAACGAAAGAAAAGAGTTTTAAACCAAATGTAAAAGTAATTAGCATACGCTATTAGTTATCATAATCTTCAATTTAATAATCAAAAATTAATTCCAAAAAATGTCTTTCTCTGACTTATTGTTTAAATCCACATAAAAATCCAAGTCCTTCTATAACAGGAAAGGCACTGGAAGTAAGTCCTACATGTTTCCCTAAATAATTGACAAAAGAAAATAACACAACCTCACACACCGTCACAATCACACAGAGTCCTGAATTATCATTTTCCGCGAAATAGTGCTTTGCTGAATTTATTTTTAACAATTACAATGGAAAAAGAAAGAGCACTTTATGTCTATAGTCCCACAATATAAATTCTGGTATACTGGTCCCATTGGTACCGCTTCGCATGGTTGGGTTTGATTCAGCCACCAGACTGAAACAACGCTGATAGGACGTGACACCCGGAAACGTAGATAGGACCCGACACTGGGAAACTCAGTGTCTCCAACGTAGATATGACCCGACACTGGGAAACTCAGTGTCTCCAACGTAGATATGACCCGACACTGGGAAACTCAGTGTCTCCAACGTAGATAGGACCAGACACTGGGAAACTCAGTGTCTCCAACGTAGATAGGACCCGACACTGGGAAACTCAGTGTCTCCAACGTAGATAGGACCAGACACTGGGAAACTCAGTGTCTCCAACGTAGATATAAGGTAGTAAATCCACCATGAAGGGTCAGGTTAATCCGTTAAACGTGGTATTTACTGATAAATCCACCAGCGAATAGCATTCATCAACACTGAACACTTAGTAAATCCAAGAGAATACGAACATGTAAATCAAAATTGTGAATAATAACTTGGTTAATCCTTTATTAGAACGTAATAATCCAATGGTGGTAATTAATAATCCAATGCCCGGCAACCAGTAGGAAGGGTAAGGTTAATCCGTTAGACAGGCGAATAGCATTCATCACACTGAACACTTAGTAAATCCAAGCGAATTGAATTGAATTGAATGTTGTTTAACGGCTCATCAACACAGTATAGGTTATTTAGAGCCGCCCCAGAGAGAGGGGAAGGATACATAGGAATCCGGGAACCTGCCCTACTCTTATTATCGAATAGATTCCTATGGTTCTTTAACGTGCTCGGAGGATAGACCGATACACGGGACCGCCCGGTTTACGTCCCCATCCGACGGACGGGGCTAAGGTAAAGTGTCTTGCCCAAGAACACACCGACGGAACTCAGTGGCAACACGGAGGATTGAACCCGGGGCCTCCGGTTACAAATCCGCCGCGCAACCGACTGCGCCAATCCAAGAGAATAGGAACGTAAATCCAAACTGTGAATAATAACTTGGTTAATCCTTTATTAGAACGTAATAATCCAATGGTGGTAATTAATAATCCAATGCCCGGCAAACAGTAGATACACTAATAATCCAATTTAACTTATTTTTAGTAATCCACATTTCATGAATAACAGGTTTAATCCATAACTTATTTAGTGAACCTATGAAATATGGGTTATTATAACATATTTCATGGTGACATTTTAATTTACTTAAAATGAACAACCACGTTGATATCATCTTGTTTAACTCTAAAATCAATATGTTAGATATATGCACACTTTTAAAAATCCAGAACTAATACGTGCAAATATTACTGAGCTGCCATACTGGTTCCCTGAACAGGACTCGCCAGTTTAAGGAAGGCGATGGCCTGCTCAGCCAGGCGAACAATTCCTGCCAACATCGCTGGGTCCAAAGGTTGCCCCGGATTGACTTGTACCAACTGGGTAGAGATGTCTTGAAGAGTGCTAAGAACCTTCCCTATCAATTCTCGTTCATATGCCATGCAGTCTCTAAATCCTCGGGCCATCTGACCCCGGATCAAACCTGCATTGATGTCAATGGAGGCAGTTATCCTCTTCTCCATCTCCGCCAGTTTGGTGTCTGTCACTGCCCCAAATGGATCTCCGGCAGTGACCGAAACGTCAATTGCCTCGCACTGAGGTGGTGGAGATAAATCCACAAATGAGTAATATCCCATATTGTTAGATGTACTCTCGTTTTCCGCCATATTAAAGTTAGGATGAAATCCTAATACAAGTTATTATAAGTTAAGTCCTACAGCTTCGAAGAGTGAAGGGTGAATGACGGTCGTGTTCCAGGCTTTCATTGTTTAAAGTGTCACTACATTTAATGGAGAGTTCCTATGCTGACAATCAGATCCCTGTTCTCTCACAAAGTTTGACATTATGTTCAGGCAGGGTGCAAACCTTCACATCATGTAGTTTATTACTCCATAGTTTCCTGAGAATAACAACAATTTCAACAACAGTGACACCTAGTATCCCATATAATGGCTATAAAGTGTTCCTTAGAATAACAATCCTCCAAAAGCAGAAACATGTCACAGCTATGACATGGTCAATAATAGCCCATTCACTTGATAAGGGCTTCCTTTCCTGCACATAATGGCACCTGTCTGTCATCACACAGAACACAGTTTATTTGCATTAGCCCCAATCACACCATCCTTCATACAGTCAGACTCACACATTCATCTAAGACTACTAATCTCCAGAAATTAAAGTTTAACTTTTCATCAACATATTTCCACAATCATCTTGCTTGGAAAAATTCAGTTTGCTTCCTTGTCCTGTGGCCATGCCTCCTCGGACTGATGTCTTTGGTAAGGCTCAGACTGACCTCTCTTTTGGGCCGAGTGATTTTCCTTTTTGTCAACTTTTTCTTAGGTGCTGCTGCAGCCTCCTGGTTGCAATGCTGGGCCCAATTAGGGATAGAGTCTGAATAATATCGCTTAAGCCGGTCATGGTGTACCAGCTTGGGTCTAGTTCCGGGTTTTCCTTTTATTTCGAACAACAAGTCACTGATTTTACGCGCCACCTCACCACCATAAACGGCCCCTTCCAGATTTCAGGATCTATTTTCTTACATCGTCCCTTTACTTTGGTCTTATCCCAACAGTACACAAGATCTCCTTCTTGATATGTATTACAGCTGATACGGGTGTCATAATCTCTCTTCATACGAACCGCTGCCTTTTGGAGATTTTCACGTGTCAGCCTATATATCTGCTCCTGTTTTAACTGTAGCTTTTGAACATAGTCATTCACAGAGGTTGACGCATTGTCATTAGGAGTGTGGCATTATACCTTTCCACCATGCCGTTAGAAATAGGTCTAAATCCCGAGGTCCTGGTTTGGTTAATTTCTAAGAGTCTACACACTTCCCGGAAAAGATCTGATTGAAAGTTTGTTGCTCTGTCACTGTGTAGTTCTAAACAGCAGCCATAACGGGACAAGAATTCAAATACAAGTTTATCGGCAACTGTGTTGCTGCATTGGTTGGGTAATGCATAACACTCTACAAACTTTGTAAAATGATCCATAACCACCAGAACATATTTATTTCCATTTTCGGTCTCAGGCAAAGGACCTAAAATATCTATGCATATCCTGTCTAGTGGTTGTGACACTACATATCCCAAAAGAGGACTTTTAGGTAATTTTCCAGGCCTCTTTCTGGATCCACAGGTGGTACATTTCCTTATGTAATGAGATACACTGTCTTTCATACGATACCAGTAATAGTTTCTTTTTAATTTATAGGTAGTTTTCCTTACCCCCAGGTGACCAGAAGATATTGAAGCATGTCCAGATTCTAAGATTTGTTTCTTTAGCAATGAAGGAACCACTTATTGTTTATAATGCTGACCTTGAGTTATCCATTCTTTGAAGAGTATCCCATCAATAATCACCAACTGGTCCCACAAAAGCCATAAATTTCTAACAAATGGGCTCTCGCTAGGAATTTGGTCATGGTTTGGTCTTATCTCTGAGGTCTTTATCCACTTAATCACCTTCCCAATTTCAGGGTCATTATGTTGCATCTCCAGGATTTGATTAGGTGTGTAACTGGCGAATGATCCTTTTAACATGCTGTCAATATTATCATCATGGAATGTTAATTCGGATGATATATAACCTTCCTGAGTTTGCATTAGGCTGGCTGCAGGGCCATCTACTTCACTGTTATGGTTGCTGTTGGTATTCTCGGGGTTATTTAACTTCAGTAGTTCCTCATCTGATTGGAATATGCTTAACGGTTTGAGTCTACCTACAGACACATTTGTAAGCAATCTGAATCCCAATTTGATACTATTTCTGTAGTTTACTACGCCATATACCCCAATCACCATAACTGTTACGATGATAATCCAGAAGAGAAATCTCCCAAACGGGTTACACCAATCTACAATATTGTTATTCAAATATCCCTCACACCTCGGGTCACGATTTTCTACGCACATGTATAATCCAGTTATTCCAAGTAGCGCAACAAAAACAAAAAGTCCGCGCGTCCAGTTTAATACATATCTGCATTTGCCCACATCTTGTTGGCTGGACGTCCTTTCAGAACTTGAACATGACACATTTCGAGTAAATAATGGGATCACATCATCAACGTCAGCCAGCACAGACCACTGGTTATGACGTTTCTTACACACGGTACATCCTCCACAAGGTAATTGTTCCAATATTGTACCACGATCATAACAATCACACTCTAACGGGTCACACGGAATCCTCGACAATCCATCCGCATTTAAATGCTTACTTCCCTTTCGGTGTTCAATGAGGAAATCATATTGAGCCAAAACTTCTAGCCAGCAGGCCATCTGATCGGTGGGCTCCTTGAATGACATTATCCACCTTAAACTGGAATGATCGGTACGTATCAAAAACCGTTTCCCCAACAAATAGTGTCTAAACTGTTGAACAAAGGTAAGCACGGCAAGTAACTCCTTTCTGGTAGTACAATATCTCCTTTGTGTTTTGTCTAGTGACTTACTGGCAAACACTAAGGGTTTCTCGACCTGAGCTTGAGCCTTTTCGCACCACTGCATCTGGGAAAGACAGCCCCCAATTGCGCTGTCGCTGGCATCCGCATCAACAATAAATATGCCTCCCTTTTCGTCAAATCTAGGGAACGACATTACCTCGTCCCCCGTAAGAATATACTTTAGCTTATCAAAAGCTTCCTGGCACTGTACTGTCCACTCAAACAACCGACCGGCCTCCATCAATTGGTTCAGGGGCACCGCAAGCGCAGAAAATTTCCTAATAAAACGTCTGTAATATCCTACAAAACCAAGAAAAGACCTCACATCGGTCAGGCAAGCAGGAATAGGCCACTCCTTTATAACATCAATTTTGGCAGTATCTGGTCTAACGCCTTCATTGCACACAACATATCCAAGAAAGGAGACTTCAGTTCTAAATAACTGACACTTCTGTGGTTTCAGTTTAAGATTGGCTGACTGTAAGCGTTGCAAGAGTTCCTCTAGTCTATCCAAGGCTTCGTCAAAAGTGCGCCCAAAACATATAATGTCATCTAAGTAAATCAGCAATGTTTTCCACTGCAGCCCACGTAAAACCAGCTCCATACAGCGTTCAAAGGTATGAGGAGCCCCACTAAGTCCCATTGGCATAGTCACATATTCATACAGGCCACCTCTCCCAGTCGAAAACGCTGTTTTAGGAATATCTCTTTCATTCATAGCTATTTGGTAGTAGCCCGATACTAAATCAACACAACTGAAGTATTTTGCCCCTTCCAGACTGTCCAAACAATCGTCAATCCTTGGCAACGGGTACGCATCTTTAGTGGTTACGGCATTAAGTTTCCTGTAATCAACACATGGTCTAACAGAGTTGTCTTTCTTACGAATAAACACCAAAGGCGCCGACCAAGGGCTACAACTCTCTCTTATGATACCTGCATCCAGTTGCTGCTCTGAATGATTGTATCTTCCTCGGCTCCAAATGCCTTTGGGGTACGCCTTGGTGGAACCTTGATTGGTCTGGCATTATTGGTGTTAATTGTATGCTTTATGATACTGGTCTTTCCTAAATCTGTGGGCGAGTTGGAAAACACACTTTGATACCCATGCAGCAGACTTCCTAATTTTTCTCTCTGGTCATCCTCTAAGCCGTGACACGAGCGTGAATATAATTTCTTCATTGGTTCCGACCAGCTGGATGTAGCTTCCTCTGTAAACGTGGAAACTCTTCTTAATTTAGGATGACCTTTTGTGCTCACAATTTCCTCTTGATATATTTCGTCTTCTGTTACCGCACACATGTAGCCCAGGGTTGTTCCCCTGCGTATTTTCCTCTTTTCACATGCAAGGTTTGCCACTCTCACTGGGAAACTCATATTACTTGACGAAGAATCCACCAACGTATTAGCAATGATCAATCCGCTCTCGTCATGATCCTTATGTGGGCTTATTAAACCATACTTAGACCCTAGACACCTACCATTTCCTTCCCCTTCCAGGATAAGTTTAGAGTTACCAGGCACAACAATATCTTGTTTACAGGAAAGCCGCACCGCTCTAAATGGAACCTTTTCTATAACTGTCTCATATTTCTTTTTATTTAATCGTAAACCAAATTCAGCTCCCATCACAAAATTGTTAAATTGCAAGAAATCCAATCCAATCAATCCATCTTCTCTAATAGGGGCCACAAAAACATCCCAAATGAACAAGTCCTTGTTAATGTAGAATTCCATAGTTATCACACCCTCTACCAATAATAACCCATCATTCGCCACTTCTAACTTTAACGAATCAGGCACTGGTCTTAATGGTGGCCTCCTGTCGGGGTGGGGGGTGGGGGGGGGGGGGGGTGGGGGGGTCTATACGATAGTAAAAAGCTGTTGAGATCAAACTGACACATGCCCCAGTGTCCAGCACAAATTTTGAGTTTAATTTCCCAATGGAAATGGGCAAGAGAATTGATACACCATGATTTATTTTTCTAACACTAACAGTTGAAAATGTTGTCACTGGTTCATTTTGGACCAATACCGGGCCGTTGGTATCGGTCCTGGTTAGTTTCCCTGGTTACTATTGTTTTTAAGCTGAGACCCCTTTCTTTGATTGTTGCTCTCTTTATATGGGCATACAGATGCAATGTGGTTTTCTTCATTGCAATTGAAGCACCGAATTTTATAATTGGAACGACCTGCCTGGTATCTTTGGGTTGGGCCATCCTGAGCCTGGCGCTGTCTTCCCGGTTGATAGAGGTTATCCAGCTTCTGAGCGAGGACATCTATTTTCTTTCCGACGTTGTTCTTTATTTCAGTTCCAAATTCTCGAAGCCTTTTCTCAGTGACATACTGCTGATCTTCCGATTTGTTGTCGATCACTCTGATTCTTGGGCCTTTTACCTCATCTCGGAAGCTATTGTATGTCTCGAGCATTTGGCGTGCGTCATCGATTGAGTTTGGTTCTTTCATTCCGACAGATATAGCCATCTGCTGATCAGGCAACCCTTTAAGGAAGTGTCGAACATTTATCGTCTCTCGAGTTTGAGCATTAGCAGTCGGGTATCCTTTTATAACTAGTCTTTTGATGTCAGCCACATATTCTGCAAGCGATTCCTTAAACTGCATCTTCCTATTTTCGAGCTCGGCAAGGTAAGAAGAACTGGTACGTCTCTCTTTGTATCTTGATTCAAGGGCCCTGGTCAGCTGAGCGAAGTTGTCAAGCGTCTCTGGGGGTAACTGTCCGAATGCATACTCCGCGGCCTCACCTCGTAGACTGCTTGTAAGTCTAAAAAGTTGCTCTCCGGGGTTCCATCTGCATGATCTAGAGAGTGCACTGAAGGGTTGAATAAAACTCTCCCATGAAGCCTTCCCATCAAACAGTAACTGAGGAGGCATTGGGACATTATATTGATGACCCTCTCGTTGAATACGGTTACCTAGGGCTCCGACGTCTTCATTTCGACCCATCTCCGCCTCATGCCTATCTGCCCCATCTCCCATTTCCAGAACCTGCCTCTGATTTATACCCATTCCCCTAATTGGTCGTTCTTCCCATTCTTCTTCTTGTTGTCTCATCCGATTTGCCAGCCTTTCTAACTCTCGGTCCTTTGCTTTATTTTTGTCTTTTTCTTCCTGGCAATCCTGGGCTGCCCTCCTGAGTTTTAACTCTAACTCAGCGACTTTCTTCTGCATGTCCTCCTCAGGAGTCAAACTTGATTCCTCATTAGTTCCATTTGTGTCCTTGTCTCGCTCTCCATTAATTCGTTTTGGACCCATTTTTACCTCTTTGTTAATTGACCAGCGTCCAATAGAGATAAGAAACAGCCAATATAATCCAGTTGTCACAATAATTCCAGGGTTTGTAAATCCAGTTATTTAATTAATAAATGTCACAATAATTCCAGGGTTTGTAAATCCAGTTATTTAATTAATAAATGTCACAATAATTCCAGGGTTTGTAAAACCAGGGTTTGTAAATCCAGTTACATTTTTGGTAAATATCCCAACTTCGATTTCTTTAATCCAATTAATAACTTGCTGTAATTATATGTCTTAATGTAATTGTCCACCACAATTGTCCAATAAAAGACGCGTGTTAAAGTCCAAAAATCCCTGACGCTGCCACCAGTGTTGTAATTTTCATACCCATGGGTATACTTTATGACTGGTAGTTTGTGACCGAGTTTATGATGTAAGGAAACACAGTCATATATTCTTTACAACACGAATTTATCTATATTTATTCAATTAATGTAATGTTCATAATATACCAAATTAGACTGTTCAATTTAATGTCACTTTCTCACTTTATTCAAAGTCCCATTTCACGTTTTGTAATAATTTGAAGTTTTGAAGTTCCCCCTAATGTCAAGTATTCTAAGCCGAAAATAATGCCAAAAGAACCCCAATATCTCTAAGCCACCCCTTTTATACAACTACAGTGTGTAACACCAACCCCCTACACATGTGTAAACACAAGCCCCTTATAAGGAAGTGAATCTTCCCCAACACACCATGTGTTAACCCGAGTTTGACCTTCCTTTGTCTAAAGGCTACACAATCTCCCCGTGTAAACACTGTGTAATGTACATGTGTTAACACAATCCCCTTATAAGGAAGTGAATCTTCCCCAACATACCATGTGTTAACCCCAGTTTGACCTTCCTTTGTTTAAAGGACTACCCAAAACACTTCTGTGTGACCAGAATAGAATACACTGCATAGAACATTAGATCACCCACTAGCCCGGCTTGTGTTACACACTGTATGTAAGGTTATATGGAACTTTTAATACTTTCACACAAAGACTGCATAAAAAGCATATTTATATAATACATCTATGAAATGTAATATTACCAAAACACAACACTACGCAATATGACTTGAGAATGAGACACAAAAAAAATAATATCGGTAGAACCGATGGATGCTCCCTGAATTGGGTGCTTTGTATTACAAAGGGCAATAGAATTTAAATGAAACTAGAGCTATAGTCCTTATGCTCTGCACACTCTCACATTGTATTTTATCATTGTGTTCCATTGCAGTCCCATTAGTATTTTCGAGTCGTACTCGGGACAAAAATTATAGGTATAAAATACCAAGGAATAACTTATTTGAAAGATAGAGTTATGATGGTTCTTGTGTTCTGTAATTGTTCCCATTGCCCTCTACTATTGTGCGAAGTTTTGCTGCAGCCCATTAAGGTTTTAAATTACCAAGGGAATAACTAGAGTTATGATTCTTACATTCTGCATTTACTCTCATTGCCCTCTATCATGGTGTGAAGTTCCATTGCAGTCTCATTCAGTTTAATGTTATCTCCGGACAAGAATTAAAAGTAAAATTAGAAAGGGCAATAACTCTTAATTTAATTGAAGACAGAGTTAATGTTTTATGAATGAGTTATGAAGTAACGCTCCGGACAAGCGTAAGTATAAATTACAAAGGGCGACTCTAATTTGAATGAAGACAGAGTTCAGTTCTTGCGCAATGCACTTCCTCTTTCAATGCAGTCCCATAAATGAGTTATGAAGGAACACTCCAGACAAGCATAAGTATAAATCAAGAAAACAATTTTATTTTATTGGTAGAACAGCTGGATGTCCTGAAGTGGATGCTTTGTGTTTTAAAAACCAGAAGTTTTATCAGTGGAAATGAAGCAGTAAAATTAAAATTCCCACAATAATACATTATGTAGATCTGTGTTATTATATGAGAAATTGTCTTAGACAAAGGTTATGATTATTGGACTTTACAATTCATT